>JZLH01S0194518.1:0-14590 GCA_001188425.1 Eucidaris tribuloides | reverse complement strand
GTTTCAAGCTACTGAGTGAGCACAACCCGCTTTTGTGCAATCGCCAAAAATGCATTTGCGCACAGAATTGTGTTCTTATAATCAATGTCTAATGTCTACATACCGTGTGCAGAAGCTCTGAACTGATGTGCACAAGGATTGAATCCTCAGCATGCTCAGAGAAGAGCTAATATCAATTTTGTGACAAAAAGACAAAAATGAGCACTGATTCAGATTACCCCATAAAAAGAAGAGAATATCATGTTTGCAGAATGAACTGTGAATTTAAAAAAATGCATTTTCTTCTTTTTCAGGGTTGGGGTTGGTAATTGTATCTAAATTATTGCTTTATTTTGTCTTTCTTGTCAGAATTGATATAAGCTCTTCTCTGAGCATGCTGAGGATTTAGAATGTAGCAAAAATGAAGCAATGATTCAGATACAACCTACCCTACTTTAAACAAGAAAATGCCATTTTCTTCAGTACAGTTCATCTTGCAACATGACATTTTCTCCTTTTTTAGGGGGTACTTCTGAATAATTGCTTCATTTTTGTCTTTTTGGCCACAAATTGATATTACATCTTCTCTGAGCATGCTGAGGATTCAATCCTTGTGCACATCAGGTGAGAGTCTGCAGCACGGTATGTGAGGCATTAACATTGATTATAAGAACACAATTCTGTGCGCAAATGCATTTTGGCCTATTGACAAAAGTGGCTGTGCTCACTCATGCGTGAAATACTTTCAATAGCAATAGTGTCATCAGATAGCTTAGGTACAGGGTATATTCATATCAAAAAATAATTTCTAGATCACGAAATATTTGCGTAATAAATTTTTTTCTGAGTGTCTACTTTTTTTGATACACGCTGTATTGTAAGTGCATGAAATTATTATTTTGTTATTTCAACTTATCTTTAAATGTTTGTTAAGAATTCGTTCTGCGCAGATGGACACCACGTCAGAATTCACATACGGCCCAGAGGTCCACCGCGTCGGCAATCGAAACACTCGCAAAAGGTTGGCCGTCATACACGATACGGATTCCCGGCTGGTATATTGCGGTATCAAGGACTCGTCTAGACCCACCCCCACTCTCACTAATTTATCTATTTTGTATAGTGTCATCATTTTATAATGTGAATTTTTCATGAACTTATCGATTAGTTATGAGTACCATATGACTGCTTTAAAACATCTACTGTATTTGCTGTAGACGTAATTAAAGGCGCGCTGCGGAGCATGCCTTGGTTGCACTCGTATAGCTACGGCGCGAATAATAGGCAAGACGTTGGTAAGTGACAGCAGCGACAGCTGTTGCTTAAAAAGCACTCATATTTTAAAACGAAATTGTCCCTTCAATATCTACAGCCTACAAATAACAAATAATCATACCTTCTTAGCTTCGATTTTGTTAGCGTCTTAAAAATATGTACTTTGTTATATTCATCGTTGCTTTGAAAGGGAGTGTTCAATAACCAACAACATGTAAAAACTAAAATCATGCGCGAACTTTCAAGTTTGTAGTTGAAATCGACGCATATGTATTCGTCAATGTGGCCGAAGTAGTTGTTATGTTTGACTGATCCTTCTAGACTAAATAAAACATGATTTTAAGTAATATTAATGATTTGGGAGTAATTTTACGCCGTTTTACTTGTTGTGCTGAGTGCTTGACTACTAAAACTATCTTTACTGGATCACGTTCCTTGTCAGTGATTCGCAGCTATCTTCAAAATAAAACTTCGTCTTCAACTGATAACCCGAGTGCAAGCAATCGGTGTAGCTCGGGACGCTGGAAATAAAGATAATGACGGGTACATCAACAGGGAGGTACTTAGCTTGGAATGGGTTTTCCTGTTATTAAGGTAGTTTTAGATAATATTTGCAATAGGCAAGTTAAGTATTACCTTGAATATTGAACATTATCACGTGATTTCATTTCATTTTTATTTCCATTTTTATCTTCATTTCTAAATACAAAATACAACAAAATAAGAAAAGCTTTAAAAAATACACATTATACATAACAAATTTCGAGGTAGAACTCATGAAACAGCAAGTGAAATCCACTACTACTAAACAAATACATCACCATCACCACATCTCAGCATCGGAACCACCCGACTCACCACGCACCACCACTACTACTACACTATCACACACACTTAGCGCGACCAGCCTACTACACTAGCCCTACACACGCCAACTACATCACACCTCATACCACTACCACTACCACCACATCGCCACCACCACCTACCACTACCACTACCACCCTACCACAACTACCACTACCTACCACTACTAGCTTACTCTACTACTACTACTCACATAACACATCTCACCACCACTATCATACACGTAGCCACACTATCATCATCACCCCCACCACGATCACCATCCTTACCGCCACTACCCACATGCACCACCACATATCACAGACCCACCACCAACCCACTCTGTCGTCGTCTCATATCATCATCATCATCATCATCATTATCATACATCATCATCATCATCATCATATCCATCATCTATTAATATCATTATCTACATCAACACACCCATGTCACTTTCGCATCCCATCATCATTACAATGACCCTTCAGCTCGCAAGACGTAGTACTCTCTATCATCACTGCGTTATGTTGAATTATTTTTTCACATTTATTATGTCTACACCTTATCATCAGTATTCCTCAAGACAAATCATCAAATCATCATCGCGTCTTTATTATCATCACCACATCCCATCACGACAACTCAGTCACAGTCATCATTATTAAACAACTATCTTCGCGTAATAGCTCATCATCGCATCATCATCACTGTCCGACCTTCACGCCACATCTTCAGACCTATTTTCTGTAACTCAACAATAATTAGTGTTCCCTGAAATTTCTACAAAGAATAGCAGGGCGTGCGCGTTGGAGTGAAGCTAGTCGCCACCCCTTACATAAGCAAAATCATTCTGAACGGACTTGTGCAGCAAACCGAACGCTGGCCGGGTGCCATACGCACCGTCTCCCCACATTAACCACACAACCGGGACCCGACAAACATTAATCTTGATTTTTGAAAAAAAAAAAGGACAACACAAACGAAAATTTAGTAATAGCTGAATCTGTATGTCTAGTGTTATTAGATCATTCATCGATAAGTTTAGACTACAAATAGCAAGAGATTGACGTGTGTCATGTTTTGTGCAAGCTGAACCAGAGCACGCGCGTGTATGAGTGCAAAATCACACGCGTCACAATTATATGGCAGACCATGGCACTTGAGAATTCAAGGACTCATTGGTAACGAAATAAATCCTCAACATTGGCTATTCTGTGTCAGATCGCACAGACCAATACGTTTATTCAATCGCGTCATGCAGAAAGATTTCAGACTGACATATTAGGGCCTAAGGACAATATTAAACAATCATGATTTATTCCGTTGGTCTGCGATATTTCCAAGTGTGAGTTACGCGGCCCTTTATTGTCGCGTCTCAATTTTCTTCTCTGCTCTCTTCTCGTCTCTCTCTCTCTCGTTCTCTCTCTCTCTATCTCTGTCTGTCTATTCTGTCTATTCTACTCATTTTTCTCTCTTGACAATTTTGTGTTATGTTTTCTATCAATTTACACATACTATTTTTTGTATCTCTCTCCCCGCGTAACACACATTTACCTCAACTTTCGGGTCATCATTGTTTGTGTCAATATCCATGGTCATTACAGGATCTTTTTTTTTGGGGGGGGGGTTGGGATTGCGGATCTGCGCTGGAACAACAAGAACCACTTTAACACGCAGACAGCTTTGAATTTACAAAAAAGGTGGGCAGGAATGATTTGTTTAGTAAGTTTTTGTTTTGGTTTGTGTATAAGCATTGCAATCTCCTCAACTTTAAAATGCCTGACTAGTGATTGATTATCAAACTGCACAAGACCAGTGTGCACACCCTCACTTCGGGGATCCTTCGAGCCTGGATTCCAAGACCCAAGGACATAAATGGCTGCGATAGAATTTGACCGTAGAATCTTGTCTCTAGCTCTATCCAGTCCACGGAGGATCAACTATCGGAAATAAATAGTTGATCCTGCGTTCCCTTTTTTTTTTTTTTTTTTTGCCTCTTATTTTTGTTCATTCGGACTTACTCTACGTCTTGCGTAGCATGATACGGGGGGGGGGGGGGTACTTCAGATTTGGTTACGACAGGGGTGGCGCGCTGAGTGGGAAACTGGTACATATTATTAAGGTTTTTTATTAGAAAATGACATTTTTGTGCACTTTAGCGATGAAGTAGGCGAAAACCAATAAGTGTGCGCGCAGACTTCAGAGAAAAAAAAGTAAAGATTTGCGGCGTATTACCGTGCGTTTTCAAAATAATTGCGCGAAAGTCGAAGGGTGGGGAGGGCATCATGGCCACCGTCTTTTAGGTTTAAGGAGTTTTGCCGAAAAGTCCCTATTAGAAGGTCAAGCCTCCCGTTTATTTACCGAGCAAGTAACTCCCCCCCCCCGAACCAAGGGGACAAGAAACAGGCATGTCAAAAAACGTGAGATATTCATCCATTATTCGTGGAGATACAGATGTCAAATTTCGAATGTTTCTGCACACACTCCGTCACACACGTAGTCTTAATACACGCGCGCCGCATCATACACTTTTTCTTTGCACTTGTTTCTTATTATCTTTTCCCCTTGTCTTTTATTCTCTACGTTTCTTCACTCTTATTCCTCTATACATACAGTTCTTGATTTTCTTTTTGAGGCCTCTATTTATATACATCAAGCCGCCTTATGATAGGGTCTTCAGCGGTAATTTTCATCTGTATTCCAGTCATATACAATATTGTGGGCGCCAATATAATTGAAATTGTGTTTTTTGTATTACTCATCGTCAACTAATTTGTAAACATTATGAACATACTTATTGCAATATCTTGATATTGAAATGCGATGTTTTTTGTTTTGTCAAATAACTAAGATACCGAATATAATAAAACAAAACAATGCAATTCATTAAAAACGACTGGTGCCGCCTCATTGACCTAGAGCGACAGAACGCTAGGGACCCGTAATTTTACCCCCTAAATGGGTAATGCAAAGTAAAACATGGGCCTGATTTTGACGAAATGACATAAAAGAATATATAGGTGACATCTATAACTAATTACAAAATGGCATTTTCACTCTTTTGAGTAACCTCGGGACAACTCGGGATTCTGAGTGACCCCCTGAAGTACTCGCAAAATGATGAAAAACAGACATAGGCCTGATTCACTCGTCAATTCACGTTTTTGAAGCAATTACTCCTTAAAGTGTGAAAAGTGTCTCCTCGTTTTCTTAAGAGCGGTACACACTTCATAAGGCTAAAATGCGAACAAGAAAAAGCAAAAAGTCGAAAACCTAGGGGGGGGGATAAACCAAAAATGCACCGTAGAAAAATCGAAATATTACACTTAAAAATGTAACCTTTTCTTCAAAGAAATGCAGATAGATAGAATAAAACAGTACCCCCCGCTTTCTAACAAAACCGCGACTGCCATAGATCGGAAATTCGCCTTTTCTACTTTATTTTTGGGGGGGGGGGCGGGGCAGTTACAACAACCATGGAACTACAAAGTAAGGAAGCTTATTGGAAATACTCTTCCGCCGCTGAAACTCGCGCTTCGTGTATTACTGTAGCTTAGCTTGTAAACTTGATAAAGTAGTGAAGAAGAGATTATCACAGCAGTTGCAGGTAATTAAAAACCAGGTTGGAGAAAAGTTAGAACGTCAAATCTTGAAGATATCCTCGGCCTTTTTTCGCAAAGTGCAGCATTTTTATCCATCTTTCTGAAGATTTTGTACAATGTATTTTAGCTATATACTATGAGCGAAAACCCTTCATGAAGCTTATAAAGTTATATTGAAGTCTTTTAATCTAGCCTGGAAGCTATGAGGTTTCGGTTAGCGCAAGTTAAGAATTCATCTGTACTCTGGAGAGTGATTCACGCAATGGATTTAAACATGAAGCATGCAGGCTGGTTCATGCAAACATCAAATAAGGGTGTGATCCGCCTAAATCAAGAAACCACAACGAGAAAAACTAATTAATTTATCAACAGCCCATTCATTTCTCATCAGTCTGATCAGGACACAAGTATTAAAGAGTTGGCAGCTGTTCTTAAAGTAAACATTTCAAATGTTCATTTCGTAGCCTCTACCCCAAACCTGAGATAAGGCGTGTTATGCAAATGTTGTGGACAAATGATTCCTGTAACTTTTCCTTATGAATATCTTGAAAGGTAGACCCCATTTGGCAAGATCACAGTCATTGGCATAGGACGAAATCAAGGGTTATATTTAATAATATAGTTATGCAGTTCTGGACAAAAGTTTGGAATATGTTTATTTCTTTGCGTAGCCCTATTTTAAAGTGCAGACTTCTTACGAATAATGATCAATCACCCATGCAGAACATATCGTTACTAAGTTCAAATGAGCTCGATTCAGGGGCGGCGCCAGGGTAAAATTTTAGGAGGGGCGAAATCCGTCGGTAAAATTTTGCCTGCCAAACAAATGTTTTTATAAGCCAAAATGCAAGCCGAACAGTGTCGGACAAGCGGGGGCAGGGGGGTCGACGACGACAAAAAGCATTCTTCCCGCCGTTTTTTTACTAGCAAAATCAACAACAATAGGAGGGTGATATTTTCGAAAGACAGTCAAATTCCCGCCATTTTGATAATAAAAAAGGGGGTGGCCGCCCACTCCTCTGTGGCGCCGCCCCTGTATACTTCAGGACAAGAAACCTTTTCCTGATATGATTGAAAACTGCATTTGGTAGAAAAACATATTCCAAGTTTTGTCCATGACTGTATAAATGGGATAATAAAATTAGTAAAAGATTTAGTTTTATTTTCCTAGAAATTCAACGTAATTCCGCAGCCCAAGATATAACCAGCCGGGAAATATTAAATGAAACAAGATAAGAGCATACACCAAACTGGTAAAAAATGCAAACATTACAAGAAATATTTACTATTCTGTCTGGTCACATTATAACAGATGGTGATTCCCGGGGTGACTCTTTCGACGTAAACATTCCCTTATAGTAATTGTATGAATTTATTATTTTGTTATTTCAACTTATCTTTAAATGTTTGTTAAGAAATTTGTTCTGCGCAGATGGCACAACACGTCAGAATTCACTACGGCGCCAGAGGTCCACCTCGTCGGAAAATCGAAACACTCGCACAAAGGTTGCCGTCAATACGAACGGTATGTCCCGCTGGGTATATTGCGGTGTACATCAAGACTCGTCTAGACCCCACCCCACTCTCACTATTTATCGTATTTTGTAATAGCTGTCATCATTTTATAATGTGAATTTTTCATAACTTATCGATTAGTTTATGAATACCATTTATGCATCTTAAAACATCTACTGTATTTGTGTAGGCGTAATTAAGGCGAGGCTGCGGGCAGCATGCAGCTTTTGGCACTCGTATAGCTACGGCGCGAATAATAGGCAAGGACCGCATTGGTAAGTGACAGCAGCGACAGCTGTTTGTCTTAAAAAGCACTATATTTTAAAACGGAAATTGTCCCTTCCAATATCTCAGGCCTACAAATAACAAATATCATACCTTCTACCTTCGATTTTGTTATCGTTTAAAATATGTACTTGTATATCATCGCTTTGAAAAGGGAGTCAAATAACCAAAACATGTAAAACTAAAATCATGCGCGAACTAAGTTTGTAGTTGAAATCGACCAATGTTATTCGGTCAATGTGGCCGAAGTAGTTGTTATGTTGACTGATCCACTTCTAGACTAAATAAAACATGATTTTAAAGTAATATTATGATTTGGGAGTAATTTACCCGTTTACTGCTTGTGCCTGAGGTGCTTGACCTACAAAAACATATTTACTGGATCCTTCCTTGTCGTGGATCCCAGTTCCATCTTCAAAATAAACCTCGTCTTCAACTGAATAACCCGAGGCAGCATCGGGTGCTCGGGGACCTGGAAACAAAGAATAATGACGGTAATCAACAGGGAGGTACTAGTTTGGAATGGGTTTTCCTGTTATTAAGGTAGTTTTAGACTAAATATTGCAATAGCAAGTTAAGTATTACCTTGAATATTGAACATTATCATCGGTGATTTCATTTCATTTCATTTCATTTCATTTTTATTTCCATTTCCAAATACAAAAATACAACAAAATACAAGGAAAAGCTTTAAAACAATACAACAATACAATACAATTTCGAGGTAGACACTCATGAACAGCAGTGAAAATCCACTACTACTAAACAAATACATCACCATCACCACATCATCACCATCGCAACCACCACCACCACCACCACCACCACTACTACTACCACTATCATTACCACCACTACTACTACTACCACCACTACTACCACTACCACTACCACCACCACCACCACCACTACCACTACCACTACCACTACCACTACCACTACTACTACTACTACTACTACTACCACCACTATCATCACCACCACCACTATCACTACCACCACCACCACTATCATCACCACCACCACCATCACCATCCTTACCACCACTACCACCATCACCACCACTATCACCACCACCACCACCACCACCACCTCTGTCGTCGTCGTCATCATCATCATCATCATCATCATCATCATCATCATCATCATCATCATCATCATCATCATCATCTATTAATATCATTATCTACATCAACACCACCCATGTCACTTTCGTCATCCCCATCATCATTACAATGATCACTTCAGCTCAGCAAGACAGTAGTACTCTCATCATCACTGGCGTTATCGTTGAATTATTTTCACATTTATATTCTACCACCTTATCATCCAGTATTCCTCACCGACAAATCATCACAATCATCATCGTCGTCTTTATTATCATCACCACCATCACCATCACCATCACCATCACCGTCATCATTATTAACAACATCTTCGCGTAATAGGCTATCATCGCCATCATCATCACTGTCCGACCTTCACCCACAATCTTCAGACCATTTTCTGGTAATCAACAATAATTATTGTTCCCGAATACATTTTGACAAAGAATAGCACGTGCGCGTTGGAGTGGAAGCTAGTCCCACCCACTTACTAAAATCAATTCTGAACGACTTTGGCAGCAAACCCGAAACGCTGCGGGTTGCCATACGACCGTCTCCACATTAACCACAAACCGGGACCACAAACATTAATCTTGATTTTGAAAAAAAAAGGAAAACACAAACGAGAAATGTAGAAATAGCTGAGATCTGTAATGTCTAGTGGTTATAGATCATTCATCGGCACTAGTTTAGACAAATCACAAGCATTGACGTGTGGTCATGTTTTGATGCAGCTGCAACCAGAGCACGCGCGTGTATGAGTGACAAAATCACACGCGTCACAATTATATGGCAGACATGGACTTGAGAATCAAGGACTCATTTGTAACGAAATAAACTCATACAACATTGGCTATTCTGTGTTCAGAATCCACGAACAATACGTTTATTCAATCGCGTCATTGCAGAAAGATTTCAATGACATATTAGGGCCTAAAGGACAATATTAAACAATCATGATTTATTCCGTTGGTCTGCGATATTTCCAAGTGTGAGTTACGCGCCCTTTATTGTCCGCGTTCTCAATTTCTTCTCTCTCTCTCTCTCTCTTCTCTCTCTCTCTCTCTCTCTCTCTCTCTCCTCTCTCTCTATCTTCTGTCTGTCTATCTGTCTATCTACTCATTTTTCTCTCTTTGACAATTTTGTGTTATGTTTTTATCAATTTACATACTATTTTTTGTATCTCTCTCCCCGTACACACATTTACCTTCAACTTTCGGTCATCATTTTGTGCAATACCATGGTCACTTACAGTGATTCTTTTTTTTTGGGGGGGGGGTGGGATTGCGAGTCTGGCTGGAACAACAAGAACCACTTTACTACGAAGACAGCTTTTGAATTACAAAAAAGGTGCAGGAATGATTTGTTTTTAGTAAGTTTTGTTTTGGTTTGTGATAACGCATGCAATCTCACTCAACTTTAAAATGCCTGACTAGTGGATTGATATCATAACTGCACAAGACAGTGTGCACCACCTCCACTTCCGGGGAATCTTCCGAGCCTGGATTCCAAGACGCCAAGGACATAAATGCTGCGATAGAATTTGAACCGAGAATCTTGTCTCCTAGCTCTATCCGTCCACGGAGGGACTCAACCTATCGGAAATAAATAGTTGATCCTGCGTTCCCCTCTTTTTTTTTCTTTTTTTGCCTCTTATTTTTGTTCATCGGAACTTACATCTACGTCTTGCGTACATGATACGGGGGGGGGGGGGTACTCAGATTTGGTTCCGACAGGGGTGTGCCGCTGAAGTGGCGGAAACTGGTACCTATTATTAAGGTTTTTTTATTAAGAAAAATGACATTTTTGTGCACTTTAGCGATGAAATAGGCGAAAATAAGTTGCGCAAGACTTCAGAGAAAAAAAAGTAAAGAATTGCGCGGTATTACCGGTGCGTTTCAAAATAATTGCGCGAAACGTCGAAGGGGTGGGGAGGGCATCATGCCCCCAGTCCTTTTAGGGTTAAGGACTTTTTGCGAAAAAGTCACCTATTAGAAAGGCACACTCCCGTTTACCTTACCAGGCAAGTAACCTCCCCCCCCCCCCGGGACATGACAGACAGGCATTCCAACAAACGTGAGATATTCATCATTATTCGTGGAGAATACAGATCTCAAATTTCGAAATGTTTCTGCACCACACTCCGCACACACGTAGTCTTACACACGCGCCCCCGCACATACACTTTTTTCTTGCACTTGTTTCTTATTATCTTTTTCCCCCTTGTCTTCTTATTCTCTACTTTCTTCACTCTTATCTACTCTATACATACACGGTTATTGTTTTCTTTTTGAGGCCTCTATTTATATACAATCAAGCTCGCCTTATGATAGGGTCTTACGGTATTTTCATCTGTATCTCAGTCATATAAATATTGTGCGCCAAATGATATTGAAATTGTGTTTTTTATTATTTCATGTAACAATAATTTGTAAACATTATGAACATACTATTGCAATAATTTGATATTGAAATGCGATGTTTTTGTTTTGTCAAAATTATACTGAAGATACCGAAATATAATAAAACAAAACAATGCAATTCAATTAAAAAACGACTGGTGCGCCTCATTGGACCCTAAACGACAGAACCCTAGGGACCTAATTTTACCCCTAAATGGCGTAATGCAAAGTAAAAACTGGGCCTGATTGACGAAAATGACATAAAACAATATATAGGTGACTCTAAACTAAATTACAAAAATGGCATTTTCACTCTTTTGGAGTAACCTCGGGGATAACTCGGGGATTCTGAGTGACCCCTGAAGTCACTCCAAAATGAGTGAAAAACAGACATAGGCCTATTCACTCGAAATTCACTCTTTTTGACAATTTACTCCTTAAAGTGTGAACAGTTTCACTCGTTTCTTTAAGAGGGTACACAATTCATAACGGCTAAAATGCCGAACAAGAACAAAACAAAAAGTCGAAAAACTAGGGGGGGGGGAATAAACCAAAAATGCACCCGTAAAAAAACATCGAATATTACACTTAAAAATGTAACCTTTTCTTCAAAAGGAAATGCAGATGACTAGAATAAAAAGTACCCCGTTTCTAAAAAAACGCCGACGACTCCATAGATCGGAAATTCGACCCTTTTCTACTTTTTTTTTTGGGGGGGGGGCGGCGGGGGCAGTTACAACAACCATGGACCCTAACAAAGTAAGGAACAGCTTACTTGGAAAATACTATCCCGCCCTGAAACTCCGCTTCGTGGTACTACTGTACTACTGTGTACAACTTACCTAAAGGTAGTGAAGAAGACATTATCACCAGGTTGCAGGTAATTAAAAACAAAGTTAGAACTTGAGTCAAAATCTTGAAGGATATCCATCGGCTCGCAAGTGCAGCATTTTTATCCATCTTTCTTGAAGATTTTAGTATTTTAGCTATATACTTGAGCCGAAAACTCACTTCATGAATTTATAAGTTAAATTAAAGTACTTGTAAAATCTAACGCTGAAATTAGATATGAGTTTACGTTACGCGAGTTGAGATTGGTGTGATTTCTTTGATGTATAATTTCTTAAAATTATTGTCTGGACTCTAGAACGAGAAGGATCTCACCGATGATTAAACCACGGAAATACGCGCAGCTGGTTCCATGCAAAGAACTAAAACTAATATCAAATGACGGTGGATCCGCCCTAAATTAAGACCAAAACGAGAAAAAACTAATTAATCAACAATCCATTCATTTACTCATCAGCCCTGGATCAAGGGCACAATTGCAAGCTGTTACTTAAAATAAACACTTGAAAGTGTAATTTCAGAAGCCCTTTATATTCCAAACCTGAGAAAGACACTATTATGCAAATGTGGACAAACGGTATACTACAGGCCCTACCCTCCCTACTCAAAAGTATTGCGACGTGCACCATAACGCATGCATTTTGAGTTGAAGGGGTATTTCAATAATGACGTCCTAATGAAATTTATTATTAGAAAACAACAAATTATTTCAAAAGAAATCATTGAATACTTCTTTTCCTTTCTTCTCCAAGGCAAAGAGATAATCAAATACAGGCGCACCAATGGCAGAGGGGTTGGAACATAAAATTTAAGATTTTTTTCGCCTCCCTAAAAGGGTGGGGTGTTAATTCACACTGGCATCGTAATTTGGTTTCACATTTCCCGTGAAACAGTTTTAATGGCTTGGAAAGTCTTCCAACAAACAAACAAAAATGCCAATGTGTTCCCCTGACGCAGTCTCAGGAAGAAGACACACCCCGCGAAGACGAAAGCGCCTCCTATCTTCATAACACGTGATATAGGATTGTACGCCCCATATTTCAGAAAGGACCTCTTCAAGTTGCAATTTCTTACTCTTTCTCAATTCTAAAGGCGGTTTACTATTGCAAACATACTAAAATATACTGTCATGCAACTATTTAGTACATTGGATAAAATGATGAAAAGAGAGATGTCATCATGTTTAATGAGTAGCCTTATCCTCCTTACAACTGTTTTATGAAGATAGGAGGCGCTTTCTTCTTCGCTGGGTGTTGTTTTCTTTCTGAGACCTCGTCAGAGGAACATATTGACATTTTTTGTTTGTTGGAAGTCTTTCCAAACCATCAAAACCGTTTCACGGGAAATGTGAAACCGAATTACGATTCAAGTGTGAATTAGCTCCCCACCCCTATAGGGAGGGGAAAAATGTTAAATTTTATATTCTCGGCCCTCTGCCGTGGGTGCGCCTGCATTTGATAATCTCTTCGCCTTCGAAAAAAGGGAGAAAGTATATTTATTGATTTCTTTTCAAATAATTTGTTATTTCCCGATAATAAACTTCATAAGGATGTCACTATAGAAAGACCCATTCAACTCAAAATGCATGCATTATAGTGTATGCTGCAATACGTTTGAGTAGGGAGGGTGCCTTTTCATAACTGCAATAGTCTCCCTCATTTGCAAGATCACAGCATTGAAATCAGGAGGAAATTAAATCCAAAGTTAGTTTAACAGACAAGTTAAAACAGAAACATACCACCCAGCGCGCTTTGCCAAGAATATGTCATTTATGAGAGAAATCAAAGCTTTTAAAATAATTTCCTAAGAGAATCATCCATACACGCTTTAAACTTTAAATCAAAATTAGGTGCGATGGTCGTAATGGTGATAAAATTTGCGTTGATTGTAAGGTAACATGAGGTGATAAGTTCATTTGTTATTTTGTTTTAATATAAGGCGATTGGTATGCTATTTCTCACGTTATTGTCATTCTATTTTAACTTCAGGCTATTAATTTGAGAAGAGATCATGCTGTTTGGACCCGTTTTGTACTTGTACATTAGTGATGCTACCATTAAAAATACAGCGCTTAGTTTTACAAAAAGGGAGGGGGTAATCGTTTATATGCAAATAAACAAACCACAAACACACATTCAATAAGATAACAGCTAAATATTTTTCCCTGGATGGCTGTGTGTTGTTTTATTCTATTTGATATTTCAGACAAAATATTGAGACCATACCAATCTCGATTTCTACAAAGATACTAATTGGATTCTTGTTTGGGGGTGAGGATGGCTGTGTGTTGTTTTATTCTATTTGATATTTCAGACAAAATATTGAGACCATACCAATCTCGATTTCTACAAAGATACTAATTGGATTCTTGTTTGGGGGTGAGGATGTTCTTCAACTGATTTTGTCAATAATTAAAGGAATTAGCAAATGATGTTTCATATTAGAGTTTTGACCTTGTAGTTTGTAGGTTTTTATATTGCTTCATATAGGAGGGTTTGACCTCCAAAAACAAACTATTGATCAAAAACAGGAATAATAGTGTCAATAACATAAGTACACACAACAGTAACACTAACAAACTTCATGTAGTACACACACATATCACAAAACAAATTCAAGCCAGCCAATTAAATAAATACCTTCACACATAATTTGTAAACTTCACAGAAAATATCACTTTTATTGCTATTAAAGAGTACAATATTAGAGTTGCATTGCATAAGTGACT
>JZLH01S0194441.1:46180-56865 GCA_001188425.1 Eucidaris tribuloides | reverse complement strand
ACAAATACACCTTGAGTGTCATCTCGTGCAACATTCTCCTTCCATCAGGGTGAATCAGTGGGTATGATATGAAAGTCCATATGTTTGCTTAGATGGCGAGCGTCACTTTCCTCCACTTTATTGTTGTAGACTTGGTGAATATGTTGCTGCTGTGCTTGCCTCGGAGTGATATTTTCGCCTGCTGTAATATTTTGACTTAACCTTGGCTTCTCTTTTTACGCAAGTTTCTAAGGCTGGGGCTTCGTACCATCCTGTTTTCCTTGGCGTGCTTTATGCTTCTGTCTGTGCATTAGTTAGTGCCAAACACTCGGTAGCAAGTAAGCTACTTTAATCCTGCCAACATTTAATGATACACGACACGCTGACGTGTTAACCTTTGTAACTATGTGATGTGTTGCTTAATGCTTTACATCTTCCTCTGTTAGACAGGATGTGATAGCAGGATTATGTCTATATTGGTTCAATGTGAGTTAATGGCGTACAAAGCTCATCAGCTATAAGTGAAATGGATATCTTTCTCTCAATCAATGCACCAGTTTAATTCTATTCAGCAAGACTTTTATTGCTTGCAAAATCTCATTAATTGCGTTATTTCCACAAGCTGTTGTCTTGAGAGCTGCATGATTGGAGCCACTACTTCAAACTCTTCTACTTTTCCCACTTTTTCTAACTCTTTGTCCATAACCCCCCCCCCCCAAAAAAAAAAAAAAAAACCTTTGCGATAGTTAAATTTTGAGTGAGCCCAGTCTTTACAGGTTTGCTCTGCGCCGAGCACTTACCTACATCATTCACTTGTTGATGGTGAACAAAGATTCTGTTGCAGATTTCTGCTTTTAACAATCTTAGAATTTTTGTCTGATATCTGCATGTTTCCATTTTTCTTTGGGTTTCTACTGCAAAACTACTTCTAAATATCCTCCTACTCTACTTTGCTTGATTTAATCAACTCTGACAATTTTTCCTAATAACTTTTCCCTACACTGTCAACCAAGCCAGAAGTGAAGCTTCGGTGTAGGTGAGTTTTTTTCAAGCACTTTACAATATGCCAATTAGTTCCATTAGCTTCCCTTCCAGCCATCCTGGCCATGTCATACCCACTTACAGCGTAAACTTGATTACAGCGCTTCTCGGACAAAATAGAAAGAAAAAAAAAATCTTAATGCGTGCACAGCTAGGGTTCAAAGCACAAAATAGTATTATGTTTACAAATTTGCTCAAAGCTAATCAAAACAATCTAAAATAGACTCTGCAACACAATCACATTATCCTCCCCCACCCATCATCAGAAAACAATATAAAAAGATATTGCTATTTTTAGATATAAACTGGAAAATATATGACTTTCTGAATAATTAGAGGCAGAATAAATTATTATAAGGAATTCTGTCCAGAATTACAATAATGAAAGAAATATAAAATTTCAATAAGATGACAAAACTATAAAATCGATGAAAATAATGCAAGTTGGAATTTTAGAAATACATTTCATAAACATTTATTAAATGAATGAGATATCATCACCTCAAATTTTCACGCATTTCTAACAAACAATGGCCAAAATTAATATATCATTAAATTTGTAACCGCTATAACCCAAAAAATGAGAATAAGAATTATTCTATATAGCTTTTTAACCAGGGTATGCTTTTACCGTATCTGAAAATAAAAGAATTTTTTAACCTACTTTTGAAATGTAGGACGATTGATGTTTGAACATAAGAAATATTGCACCATCTTTCCAAAAAAAAAATCATCAAAATAATAATAACTCTAAATTTTCTTCTTTAGACAACAAAACAAAAAATCAAACTCTAATCGAACGGGACTTTGACTTAAGCGACAAGTCCAATCAACAACTGATACTCGCAAGCAAACACTATCAATTAAATTGTCATATAATAACATCACCATGACTAATGGTAAATTATCAAGCATTACATGAATATACAAGGAATTAACATATAAATTAATAATTGGCGATTTAAAAACTTTGGGTAAAATAAAGGAGCTAATGTAAATATCACATGTGCTCTTATACCTCACCGCGCAAAGAGATGATAGCTGGCCACTGCATGGCATCACAGCCAACAACGCAAAAAGCGATGCTATACTTTTATCCAAACAATTATATACAAAAACAGATAGCTTAAATAACAAAAATCGATTGGGAAGGGGTTAAAAACTCATTAAGAGAGCAAGGGCTACCATAATTGGATTCACAATCTCTGAACCAATCAATTATTATTCAATTTCACCTTGTTTGATACGTCCAAGTCGGACACTCTTCCAACAAATAAAAACATGGTTTACTTATATCTCTAGCCCAATTCTTATTAAGTAGCTTCCCATCATAAAACTGAATCAATCTCCTGTCAACCCTCCTCTTTCACTTTGTGTCTTTCTTCAGAACTTTGTCTCTCTCACTGCTTCATAAGAATTTTATATCTAGCTTCATGTACTCTTCTTCTTCCTGAAAGAAATACTGTAAAATTATACACTTATGAATAACTTTCAACACTCCCAAATCTTTTAGAAACAAAAGCTACTCCTTAATTTCAACAAACTTATTATTATTCCATCCACAATTAACATGTAAGAATATGACATGCATCTTAACGCTTCACTTTACACTATAAACTCTATCTTTACTTGTATCTCTAACAAATCTTAAATCTAGCTCCATCAATATAATAATTTCACATAATATACCAAGGAATTTTAAGCAACTTAATCGTAGTTTACTATATTTATACTTCTGTCTTTCTTTATCATATCTTCTATCCAATGTCTTCATTTTATCAATAAAAGTCCAGCACTAAACACATAATAAGAATTAAAAATACATGGAAATATGGTGAATTAAGTACAGGGTCCAAAAGCCTAATAAAAAAAAAAAAGGGGGATACTGGTTATACCACCATTCATCAAGCCCTTAAGTAGTAATTGTGTTTTGTATATTATTATTTTACCCTAAGACAAAACTGCACAACACTATAGAGATTATCATCACATGTACATTACACGTGGTAACACCGTCCGCGGATGCAGTCCACGGAATCACCTCCCTGCATACGTCCAATTCGATGTGCAAGAACTCAAATATCTTAATTAATGCTCGTTATTGCTGGCCTTCTCCCTTGACTTATCTAATTATCCTTTTTTGTATGTATAATAACATATCAATAATTGTAAATACGAGACAATAAGTATTTTACAAGACAAAACAATTAAAAAGCATCCCATCTTAACAAGTGAATCTATCTATGTTTATCATAACCAATTGAACCAAATTCCATTAAGTTTGTCTATCATAAAATTCTAACCCAAGCTATTCCTCCATGATTAACAGAAATTTCATACAATACAACATTGGCTACAAAATTTATCAGGCCTTCAATTTCATGATTCTCATATTAAACTCATTTTGTTCATTAGTCATTTCTTTATTGTTCTTGACCTGCTGTATTTTTATATCATAAGTTCGCTTCTTTGCTACGAATATTCCGCGGGAATAAACTCTACAATTTCTTCACATTGTTTGAGAAAAGTCCACTCATAATCTTTCTTTATTTGAGCCTTCTTAAGTTTCATATTGACCTTCCTTTATTTTCTCGGGAGTTCACTGTGGGAGCAGCCATGCCTCGCTTATCTTATCTATAAAATCTGCTATGTCCCTATTGCAGTCTCACATATCTGTCCTATTCGCTGACCAGTGCATAGGTATAAATCCCTGTCCATTGTGCGATCCTGATGTAACTGCCTCCCTCCCCCTCAAGTGTGGGATCAGGCCTAATGCCCGTTATTGTTTTGGACTGCTGCAATTTTTTTCTTCATTATCATGAGTCTCTGACTTCTTTGTTTACTAATTCTTCCGCGGGAAATAAACTCCTCCAATTTCTTCACATTGTTTGGTAAGAAACATTTCCATCTCATTTTCCCTTTCTTTTATTTTGACTCATTTCATTAAAAGTTTCATATTGCTTACTTGTTTGTTTGTTTTTTCTCAAGGGGTTTCATTATTTGTGGGTGTTATTTCTTCAACCTCATCGACCAAAGTTTCCTTCTCCTTCACGTCCTCCACCTCTTCTATCACCAACTCCTCCCCCGTCATCTCCTTCTTCACCTCATCTACCAGCTTTTCCTCTACCACCGGACCATTTTCCTTCATCTCCTCCTCATTATGCTTCTCCTCCTTCGCCATCTGCACCATCACCAACTCCTCCTCCTTTACCTTCTCCACCTCCTCTGTCACCTCGTAATTCACCAACTCGTCTACCAGCTCTTCCTCTACCACCAACCCCTTCTCCTCCTTCACCGTTTTCTCCTTCACATTATGTACAAATATATTTCTATTTTAGCTTCATTGCAACAGTATATAAATTATTAAACTAATTATATATGTACATATGAATGATAGCACACCAATAGTACTCACTGCTAAATGTATTTTACAATTTTACTTTTTTATATAGTTAATAGTTTTTCTACATATTGTACTATCTTATATACTATATTTTAATATTTACTGCAAATGTTTTTTTACTATTTTAAAGATGATTACTTATGTTGTGCAATATTAGGAACACTCAATCATTTTATTATGTTATTATGTCACATGTATTTTATGTTCTTTTTAAATTTGTAAAATTCACCACAGTTCGGTCGATGACCGCGATGGCATTTTTGTTGTTTCTTAATAAACCATTGATTGTATTGAATTGAATTGAAATTTTGTAAAAAATCTTCGAAACATTGTGAAGCTAATGTCTTTTCCAGTTTTTTTTTTCTTTTTAGTTTTTATCACTATTTTTTTTATCTCTTTCATGTGTAGTGTTTATAGTTCCTGATGTTAAAATTGTTCTGTAGGACTTTCTCTTATGACTGATTTTTGTTTTTACTTTTTCTTTTGGGTTTTGATGACTATTTCTTTTGTGTAAAACAATACATGGGGAATGCAGTACTGGTTCTCGTAGTTGTTGTGTATGTGGCAACAGGCATGGTTTGATCCGCAAGTACAGGTATGCTCTGAACATTTGTCGATAGTGCTTCAGGCAGTATGCCAAAGATATTGGTTTTGAAGAGATGGACTAATATCAATCTTTTAAAATCTGTGTTGGTTTAAGGTTGTGCAAATAAGAAGACAATCCACCCTCCCCCATTCCCAAATCGTTTAATCCTGATATGTTGGCTATGCCGGGGCAGAAACAACATTATTGATGAAAGCTTCTACACCATTTCTTTAGCCCTGTCCGGGATGCTGTGTACATACTGGTAACAGTTTGCAATATTTCTTCAATTTTTACTTGGTCAAGTTTTTTTTGTTTTGAAACCCGTAAAATTACTTGTACATAGCTCCTGCTCATTGAACACAATTCTTGCTAATCTTACCGCCATATTGAACATGAACGATGAATTTTGTTTCAACATCAGCATTTCTGCCCCGACATGTTGGTTATGTCCGGGCAGAAACAACATTATCGACGAAGGCTTCTACACCATTTCTTTAGCCCTGTCCGGGATGTTGAATATACTGTTAACAGTTTGAAATATTTCTTTAAGTTTTACTTGGTCAAGTTTGTTTGTTTTTTGTTCAGAGTTCTTGGTCAGTGAACACAATTCTTGCTAATCTTACTGCCATATTGGGCATGGATGATGACTTTTGTTTCAACATCAGCTGCAGTTCTGCCCTTGACATGATGGCTATGCCAGGGGCAGGAACAACGTTTTCGACAAGAGCTTCTACGCTATTCCTTTAGCCCTGTCCAGGATGTTGAACATACTGGTAACAGTTTGAAATATTTCTTCAAGTTTTACTTGGTCAAGTTTGTTTTTTGAACCCTGTACAATTACTTGTATGGAGTTCTTGGTCAGTGAACACAATTCTTGCTAATCTTACCGCCATATTTGGCATGGATGATGAATTTCGTTTCAACATCAGCTGCAGTTCTGCCCTTGACATGATGGCTATGCCAGGGGCAGGAACAACGTTTTCGACAAGAGCTTCTACGCTATTCCTTTAGCTCTGTCTCGGATGCTGAATATACTGGTAACAGTTTGAAATATTTGTTAAGTTTTACTTGGTCAAGTTTGTTTTTTTGAACCCCATACAATTACTTGTATGGAGTTCTTGGTCAGTGAATACAATTCTTGCTAATCTTACCACCATATTTGGCATGGATGATGAATTTCATTTCAGCATCAGCTGTCCTACCCCTGACATGTTGGCTATGCCATGGGCAGGAACAGCTTTATCGACAGCTGGCTGCACTGGCCACAGATTGTCAGCTACATCAAAACTTCAGAAATGTACACATTATTATAAATAGTTTGATATTTTCGTTTATGAAATAAGTGATGATTGCTTGATTCATTGAATAGTTACATCAATGTTCATTTGGTCGGTTCTTGATTTGTTTATTTTGGACTGCTGCTATTTTTATCTTCACTATCATGGCAGTCTCGACCTTCTTTGCTTACTTCTTGTATGGGAAATAAACTCCTCACATTTTTTTCATGTTGTTTGGAAAGAAACATTTCCACTTCATTATCCCCTTCTTGTATTTTGACTCATTTCATTGAAGTTTTCATATTGCTTACTTGTAGTTTTCTTTCTGCTGGGGTTTCATTATTTATGGGTGTTACATATTGTACAAAAGCTTTGAGACATTGTGAAGCTGATGTCTTTCCCTATTTTTTTTTTTTAGTTTTATCATTATTTTTCATATCTCTTCCATGTCTAGTGTTTATACTTCTAGATGTTGAAATTGGTCATTAGAACTTTCTCTTTTGACAGAGTGTTGTGTTTTGGATTTGTGGGGATTCTTCTTGTAACTGTAGGTTTAATCTGTTAATTGTTGAAATGGTGCCAATTAGGAATGCACGATCAGCTTATTGTAGTCATTTAGCTTGGTGTATATTTCAGCAGATTTATCTGATGTAGAGACATTCTTTCCACTCTTAGAACCTGAAGATTTGCTGCTGGCAGATGCTGCATCTTGAGAAGTAGGTGCAGGAAGAGAACAAGATTTATACTGCCCATAGATTTTATGCCATTTATGTTCCATTGCTGGACTGCCAAAATTTGTAGAACGTTTATACAATAGTGACAAGGTCATTGACTTCCTGCAATCCTTGTTGACAAAAATGGGACTAGTTGCCATGGAGACGCATGGCTTCTGGTACAGGACATGATAGAACATGCATGTATGGTGTGATGTCTGTACTGCAGTTTATCATGTAACATAAATCTACGGACGTTTAGCATCCTGCTCGAAATCATTGATTTCAGTTCCACTTCTTACTCCTTTTCCATCTTTGCAAGTGACATTGGGAATTTCCTCCACAGTCTTTTCCATTGTTTTTAGCTGGGATGAGAAGGAATCAGATGGTCCAAATCAATTTTCCTGAGCAAACGACAATGTTCTGGACCTCTGAATGACCTGTGGTCTAGTTTTCCCTCTTTGCTGACGTAAAATTTCCAGTCATGTATACCAACTGTGTCATGGATGAAGGTTTCGAATCGTCTTATAAATGTTTTGCACTTATCTAACTTTGTTGAATTCATGGAACATCTTTCGATATTATCTATTTTCCTCAATAAGTTAATCAGATGTTGAAGGAGCTGGAACAACCGTGTGAACAGGTTGAAAACAGATATTTCATTAGACTTGAAGTTGGTCTTGTCTTTTGCTTTCTTGCAGGATGGTGTTGCATATGTTTTCAATGTGCTGTATGCATGACCTTCCAACAACAGCATAGAAAGTGAAAATTCTATGACCTGACTTTTTTATGCTTCTTGAACCCAGCAGAATGCATATTTTAAATACATATGATAGATTTTGTCTCTAGTTTGCATTGGTGTTTTGTGCTGGAATTTTATCATAAGTTCTCTATCATCAAAAATGAGATGTCCAACTTCCTTCATCAATGGTGCTCTCCTTTCCTGTAGGAAAGTTTGAAAGATGGGTAAGAGAATTTTTTTCTTCTTCCAAAGTAAAGGCCCTTTTTTTCAAACTCAAAGATGATGTTGATGCAAACTGTAGAGAAGAGCAAAGAAAACCACAAAATTATCTTCTTATTTAATCCTCACTGTCAAAAAGACAGTACGACAATTACAATATCCAAACAAACATGATTCCTCAAATTCCAATTATTTATTTGCATTTATTGAACCCATCTCAAGTAGTAGACAATCATTATAGCAAAACTTAAAATACAATCTCACTGTCCTTACTCTGGAGACACTTTCACCATTTCCACATGATGATCAATGTACATTTGATAGCCATTAATTACTTCTGTAAGTTTTTAGTCTCTGTGA
The DNA here is from genome assembly GCA_001188425.1 of Eucidaris tribuloides. Classification (NCBI taxonomy): domain Eukaryota; kingdom Metazoa; phylum Echinodermata; class Echinoidea; order Cidaroida; family Cidaridae; genus Eucidaris; species Eucidaris tribuloides. Next base: position 48,545 of record JZLH01S0194441.1, on the reverse strand, counting down.
AGTCCACTTACACACCACTGTCATGTTTACAAATACAACTGCACAGGTGATCATTGGTACTGCTCTCAAATCAGGTATCTACACTACGGGTTTGTCGTTCAAGTCTCTGATTGAGCCGTCCACAGCAGTAACTTGCCAGCGCTTCTTCGCCAACTCGTCCTGATCACATGGTTCGATAATGCTGTACATTGTAGCCTCTTCCACGGCAAGCAACTAAATTTCATGCCTCCGTTTCCGATGGCAAGGAGTACTGTTTTCCGTAAAGAAGACTTTGATCTGGGGAACGGTCATACTGCCAAACTCTTGAGGAAGCTCTTCCATGTCGATATTGGGTAAATTTCAACTAATTAAACTATATTTTCCTGTAACAATTTGATAGAATTCGATGCAAAGACATAAATGCACTAAATGGTTATTGACTGCAAACATTATTTGCCTATGTTGTACTAAAATACCTGATTTCAACATGAAATTCCTGAAGCTGTTCACAAATACCCCCTTTGTAGCCTCCTGGAATTCTTGTGCTTTGCCAGGGGTTACATAACATATGTGGTGCAGCGTTTGCGCACTGGTTTATTTGAGAAGTACACTACCATGATGTGGTAATTGTGGGATGCCCATATCTGGTTAGCCTGTAAAGAAAGATAATTGAAAAAAATGAGTCATTAAATCACCTTTAGGCTTGATTCATTGATTGATTTCTTAGCAGCAAAACACTAAACTTTGTTTATTGTTGTTCATGTGCATTATTTTAAACTTGTGTCTCTAATAATCCTGAACTGACTGAAAAAAAAATACAAAACATGGTACATGTATAGAAAAACATGGAATGATTAAATATAACAGACAGTTGCACGTTCTATTTCACATTCATTACTTTTGTTCAAATGCACAGCATATTTCTATACTTACAATATCAAATAAAAGAGGTGATTTAAATATTCAAATCCCTTTTTTTTTTGGAAAAATAAACTTCTGATTATGATGTTGCAAATCACCCGCAAATTTTCATGCTACCATACTAATGTATAAGTAGTCTGTTCAACATGATAATTTTGTTGAAGCGCGATTTGATGCCTAGATTGGATTAGGAGAAACAGTGAAAAAAATACCTGGCTTCAACATGAAATTCCTGAAGCTGTTCACAAATACCCCCTTTGTAGCCTCCTGGAATCATTGTGCCTTGCCAGGGGTTGCATATGTGGTGCAGCGTTTGCGCATTGGTTTGTTTGAAAAGTACAGTATCATGATGTGGTAATCATGGGATGCCCATTTCTGGTTAGCCTGTAAAGAAGGATAATTGAAAAAAAGAGTTATTAAGTCAGCTTTCTTGGTTATTGTTTTTTTTCTTGTCAAATGTGCATGGTTTGCATTGATACAGATTGCTCATACCATGATGAATACATTGCTAGTTTATTCTATGCCTCAGTTAATTAGAGCTGGTTTAATACAAACTTATTCTCTTTCTAGAAGTTCTGTCAGTGTGAATACCTACTTCTTTGACACATGTAGAAGATATTTATACATGTTTATGTCATTCTGTTTCATTACATTTCAGACCGTGAGAGACAAAAGGACCACGTTCCCGTTTATGATCTACGGTTATTTTTCTCCTCACCCAAACCCTCAATGTCAGTAAAATGTACATCCTGAAATACTCCAGAATCTTTGCCAGAACTAATGAGGCGTACCTCAGTGCGTGGTACATCTGGGCGGGGCCTCCTCAGTACTGTCACCCAAGTCTGAAGCACCTCGGCACAATGGTGCCATGCCTGCACGTGGTTGCGAAGCCTCTTAAAGGCATTGTATAACAATGTTTCCAGTTTAAAAAATCTGAGCTTCGTGATTCCCCATGCTACTAGCGTCTTTGATACAGTTTAAAAATGAAGCCCTGAAAAAATTGCAGTGTAAAACAATCATTAAGTGTTTTAAAAAAGTGAAAATCATTGAGAGACCATTCCAGCTTTTCTCCATAGACTGCTGTGTTGCAGAATTTCCTATCGGCTGATATAAAATTAATTTGCCAATTTGTATCTGCACATATTGTACCAGTACAGCATAACTGACCAAACTTTTGTGTTCTATGGTGTTTATTTGTCCAGTCAAACACTGTCAGATATGTCAAATAGCAAAGTTCAACAGTTTTTTAAGCGGGTCTTCCACAGTGTTATATAGTGTCTTTAATGTACTCTTCGCATGCTAGGATTAAGACAGTTATTTTTCTCTTCACCCAAATCCTCGATGTCTGTAAACTGTACATCCTGAAATACTCCAGAATCTCTAGTATGTTGAAATGAAAGTCCTTCAATGTCCGTCCACTCTGTCTCTTCCATGATGATTTCAATAAAGTATAGGATCCCATCAA
>JZLH01S0194441.1:27555-46130 GCA_001188425.1 Eucidaris tribuloides | reverse complement strand
TGATTTAGTGAATTCTTCCCCCCGGATCAATAAGCGACCGACAGGAACCCCTCCAAAAGTTAAACTGCCAACCCCTAAACTGGAGTGGACCAGTCCACTCTGACCTCTACCCAAGATCCCGATACACTTCCTCTTTCTGATGCTTGGAACAGGTCTGAGTGGAGGGGAAGGAGGGAGGGATGTTGGTGAGCAGGTACTGCTCGCTAACGGATAAGATGATCACTACTGATCATACTAATCCGTGTCATCAGCAGATACCTGCTCATCAATCTTAACGTGCTAGAATAGCACGGAAAAAGGAGCTGAGGGGAGCGACGACTCGCTTAACGGGAACCTTCATGATCCACCGCGGTGAGGGCTGACCTCCTGAAGCGTAATTCCAGTGCCACGACATCCTTCAGGTAAGTGGCTATGAAAGTGTTGGGTGAAGACCAGTAGGCCGCCTGAAGGATCTCTGTCGTCGACGCCCCGTTGAAGAGGGCCCAGGAGGAGGCGAGTGATCGAGTGTCATGGGCATGTATTGGTCCCGAACCCTCGGTGAAGGCACCATCGCCGGCGGCTTTGATGGCCGACACTAACCAGCAGGAGATGGCCCGGGAAGCCGGGCCATGAGGAGCAACGGTTGATATGAAGAGGTTCGGGCAGTGACGGATGGGTTTAAATGAAGCGACATCAGTCCGTCTCAAAAGGCAAACGTTCATACGTGTACACAACATGTACTGTTGAGTCAGTACTTGCTGTAGATCTAGTGTGGTTCAGTTCATTCAACTCAATGATCGATCGGCTGTCATGACTGACTCTCTCTGACAAGGGCCTCTATGCCTCAAATAATTATAGTTGGTTTAATGAAAACTTACTCTCTTTTCTAGAAGTCCTTTTAGTGTGGATACCGACTTCTTTGACACATGGTTCTTTTTACAAACTTTTTTGGGTTGGACCAACAGTGCTGCCCTCTTTGTGTATTGGGGTTGTGTTCATTGCAGCCACAACATTTCTCTACTGCACATGGCATCTGAAAAAACAAGAAGAATTTGACTGTCCCTTTCCTCAGTCACCTTTTTTTAGTTGAACCTGAAGTTCAGCATTTTCTGCCATCAAGCTGACTGAATTCTTTGACGCATGGTTCTTTGTTACAACTTTTTTAGGTTGGACCAGCAGTTCTGCACATCTTCGTTCAATTTCTTTGCGAATTGGGGTTGCTTTAATTGCAGGCACAGCATGTCTTTACTGCACGTGGCATCTGGAAAAAACAAGAACAATTAGACCGTCCCTTTCCTCAGTCACTTTTTTTAGTTGAACCTGAAGTTCAGCATTTTCTGCCATCAAGCTGACAAGCTTCTTTGACTCATGGTTCTTTTTAATAACCTCTTTTGGCTGGACCAGCAGTGCTGCACATCTTGTACAATTTCTTTATGCAGTGGGGTTGTTTTCATTGCAGCTAGGGCATGTCTTTACTGTACTTGGCATCTGAAAAAAACAAGAACAATTAGACCGTCCCTTTCCTCAGTCACATTTTTTAGTTGAACCTGAAGTTCAGCATTATGTGCCATCAAGATGATTGACTTCTTTGACACATGGTTCTTTTTTACAACCGTTTTTTGGGTTGGACCAGCAGTGCTGCACATCTTGTACAATTTCTTTGTGTATTGGGGTTGAATGTGTTCATTACAGCCACGGCATGTCTTTACTACACTTGGCAATTTGAAAAAACAAGAACAATTATACTGATAATTAAATGACAAAATCATTTTTCATAATAACAATGGCAAAAATATATTTTTACAAAACTATAGCACTTTATTTCAAACACAATCTAAATCTATAGTTATGTCTCTGTATTCCATTAAACTGCCTCTGGTAGAATAAAATTTATATTATGCAATTATTAAAATGGTGGATAAATAGTGACTTTTATTACAGTGTCAATTCCTGATTCCAGTTTATTCTGAAAATCCAAATCGTCGGCTTTCTAGTTTAAAGACTATTGCTCTCGTAATCTCATGTGGGGGGTAGATTCACACAAGTTTTTCATCAACATCTCTTTTTATGCATGTATATCAAGGAAAAGGGAGAACAGTCAATTCAGGGCATAATGATAATAAAGAGGAAGAGATAATAGTGATGAGTTTAATTTTGTCTTACTGGTGATAGTCTTTCCTTTTTTGTCGATAAATCTAATTCAATGTGTATCCCTTCAGAAATCTGGCTTATAATACACAATCATATTTTATGAGGACATTTGCACCTGTGTAGGCAACTTGAACAGCACATGCAAAAAGTACATGTACATGGTTACTCTTCCATTGTGCATCTCACATGTATGTTCCCTCATCTGTAGGTCATCTGTGCCAGGAATCTTGAAGGTATTCAAGATGGTAGCATGAACACACTTATCTTGAATTACCACCTCCTTCATAGTATCATCATTACAATTGTTCAGTGATCTTTTGAATAAATACCGCAAAACATTGGTTGATATGCCGGGCATACCTTCCCACTTCTTGCCAATCCGACAAAGTGCTCTCTTATACTCCCCAGTTGATAACTACATCCACATCTGGAATGTCAATTCCTAGTGCTAAAGCAAGAGTTGTTACCACAACTCTTACATGTATTCAGCTTGAACTGCGACAGAAATCACCCATAATATCTGTAGTTTATGTGGAGTTGTGTGACTGTGATACATTTCTATCAATCTGTGCTTAGAATGGTGGTGACATTGTATACCTTTGTCTCTTCCACTGTCCAATTATATACCTTCTGACATAAATTCATATTCTTTGAATAAATGAGCTTCTCCTTAGCTTCAGTTCCCCTTTCTAAGATTCAGTTACCACCCAGCTCAGGTGCTGCTTGAATCTCACCTTGACCTATTTGATGTCCAGATCGATATTTGGCGTAGTTGTGTTTGAAGTGTTTTGAGTTTTTCCTGTAGAACATTATGAGAAGCACTGTTGCTTTACCTTTGGTGAGGGGACGGTGATTACAAAGAAAGTGTACTCACTGCATATATTTTGGTGTTTTTGTAGCTCTGTCCAAAATCATATGATTTCCTTCTGTAAAACTATGATGCACAGCTGCAGTATAGTGAAGAGACAGTGAGCAATTTCTGGATACTTCTGGCTTGGGGAAGGCAAGATAGGTCATGGATTAGAGGATAGAGTCCTGCTTTTTATAGTCAGACCATGTCAATGCTTGTAACTGTAAGTGTCTAGGCTGCTCGATAAAAACGTCTGTGCAGTCAAGTATGCATCTCAGATTTGGACATTCCTGTTTTATCTGATTAGGCTGTGTAGATTTACTACATCACGATCTGGCCAGAATATCAAGGGTCTTAGCTGTACAGCCAAAAATTTATCCACTGATACCAAACAATGTTGCTAAGAAAATGACCGACATTCCAAGAAGAGGTTTCATCAGCACCAGTATCATTTCATCTTTAACACGTAGCTTGGCCTTTGGTCCTGATTTCGTGGGAATTTTTTTTGAAATTTCTGACCACGTTTGAGCTAATTACTTGTTTCTTCCCTTCCCAATATCTCATTTTCTGAGATTTTGGTTTTAAGTGTTCAGACAGATTGTCCAGTGTTTCTTTTAAAGGGAGCCCAGTTAATTTTTTCACATGTTTGTCTGTGTTCAGATGATTGGAAAAATTACTTTTTCCAATCACTTTCTTCAATTTACACTTTAATTCTTCCACTTCACATTCTAACTTCTCACCTTTGTCAGTGAGTTTGTTTATCTCATTTTGCTTTTGAGTGAAGTTCAGCATTTTCTGCCATCAAGCTGACAAGCTTCTTTGACCCATGGTTCTTTTTAATAACCTTTTTTGGCTGGACCAGCAGTGCTGCACATCTTGTACAATTTCTTTATGCAGTGGGGTTGTTTTCATTGTTTTCACAATTATAGTGTGACGAGCGGGGAATAATATAAAAACTAAGAACAAATTATGATAAATAAAGAAAGAATTAATCTGACCTCGGGGTCTTATGTGAATCCACTGGTGAGCCTCGTGGCAGCCGTGTCCAAACTCCAACAACCCTCGGAGAAAGACCCACGTTGCGCCCAGGCGGTACGGTAGACTTGACGGACAAAGACAGCTCGAAGGTAGCTCGAAGGTAGATCAACTCAGCTTACATACATGTACAGCTCCGGAATAGCTCACTATATTATTTGGTACAGTATATCTTAGCCTAGACCCCAGCGGGAACCTGTACGATCTTCCCCGGGAACTCGGCGTCGGAATTAATCAATGATCTAACCGGTCCAGAGAAGAACAACGTAGCAGGCAGCCAGGACTTGGCATCTGAAAAAAACAAGAACAATTAGATCGTCCCTTTCCTCAGTCACTTTTTTTAGTTGAACAGGAAGTTCAGCATTTTCTGCCATCAAGCTGACAAGCTTCTTTGACCCATGGTTCTTTTTAATAACCTTTTTTGGCTGGACCAGCAGTGCTGCACATCTTGTACAATTTCTTTATGCAGTGGGGTTGTTTTCATTGCAGCTACGGCATGTCTTTACTGTACTTGGCATCTGAAAAAAACAAGAACAATTAGACCGTCCCTTTCCTCAGTCACTTTTTTTAGTTGAACATGAAGTTCAGCATTTTCTGCCATCAAGCTGACAAGCTTCTTTGACCCATGGTTCTTTTTAATATCCTTTTTTGGCTGGACCAGCAGTGCTGCACATCTTGTACAATTTCTAGGTGCAGTGGGGTTGTTTTCATTGCAGCTACAGCATGTCTTTACTGTACTTGGCATCTGAAAAAAACAAGAACAATTAGACCGTCCCTTTCCTCAGTCACTTTTTTTAGTTGAACCTGAAGTTCAGCATTTTCTGCCATCAAGCTGACAAGTTTCTTTGACTCATGGTTCTTTTTAATAACCTTTTTTGGCTGAACCGGCAGTGCTGCACATCTTGTACAATTTCTTTATGCAGTGGGGTTGTTTTCATTGCAGCTACGGCATGTCTTTACTGTACTTGGCATCTGAAAAAAACAAGAACAATTAGACTGTCCCTCTCCTCAATCACTTTTTTTAGTTGAACATGAAGTTCAGCATTTTCTGCCATCAGGCTGACAAGCTTCTTTGACCCATGGTTCTTTTTAATAACCTTTTTTGGCTGGACCAGCAGTGCTGCACATCTTGTACAATTTCTTTATGCATTAGGGTTGTTTTCATTGCAGCTACAGCATGTCTTTACTGTACTTGGCATCTAGAAAAAAACAAGAACAATTAGACCGTCCCTTTCCTCAGTCACTTTTTTTTAGTTGAACATGAAGTTCAGCATTTTCTGCCATCAAGCTGACAAACTTCTTTGACTCATGGTTCTTTTTAATAACCTTTTTTGGCTGGACCAGCAGTGCTGCACATCTTGTACAATTTCTTTGTGCAGTGGGGTTGTTTTTATTACAGCCACGGCATGTCTTTACTGTACTTGGCATCTGAAAAAACAAGAACAATTATACTGATAATTAAATGACAAAATCATTTATCATAATAACAATGGCAAAAATGTATTTTTACAAAACTATAGCACTTTATTCCAAACACAATCTAAATCTACAGTTACCGTACATGTGTGCCTCTGTATTCCATTAAACTGCCTCTGGTAGAATAAGATTTATAATATGCAATCATCAAAATGATGGATAAACAGTGACCTTTATTACAGCGTCAATTCCTGATTCCAGTCATTTCTGAAAATCCAATTCATCAGCTTTCTTATTTAAAGACTGTTGCTATTGTAATCTCATGTGGAGGGTAAATTCACACAAGTTTTTCATCAACATCTCTTTTTATACATGTATATCAAGGAAAAGGGAGAACAGTCAATTCAGGGCATAATGATAATAAAGAGGAAGAGATAATAGTGATGAGTTTAATTTTGTCTTACTGGTGATAGTCTTTCCTGTTTTGTCGATAAATCTAATTGAATGTGTATATCTTCAGAAAAATGGCTTATAATACACAATCATATTTTATGAAGACATTTGCACCTGCGTAGGCAACTTGAACAGCACATGCAAAAAGTACATGTACATGGTTACTCTTCCATTGTGCATCTCACATGTATGTTCCCTCATCTGTAGGTCATCTGTGCCAGAAATCCTGAAGGTATTCAGTATGGTAGCATGAACACACTTATCTTGAATTACCACCTCCTTCATAGTATCATCATTACAATTGTTCAGTGATCTTTTGAATAAATGCCGCAAAACATTGGTTGATGTGCCGGGCATACCTTCCCACTTCTTGCCAATACGACAAAGTGCTCTCTTATAATCCACCAGTTGATAACTGCATCCACATCTGGAATGTCAATTCCTAGTGCTAAAGCAAGAGTTGTTACCACAACTCTTATGCAGCTTGAACTGCGACAGAAATCACCCATAATATCTGTAGATTATGTGGAGTTGTGTGACTGTGATACATTTCTATCAATCTGTGCTTAGAATGGTGGTGACATTGTATACCTTTGTCTCTTCCACTGTCCAATTATATACCTTCTGACATGAATTCATATTCTTTGAATAAATGAGCATCTTCTTAGCTTCAGTTCCCCTTTCTAAGACTTCAGTCACCACCCAGCTCAGGTGCTGCTTGAATCTCTCCTTGACCTATTTGATGTCCAGATAGATATTTGGCGCAGTTGTGTTTGAAGTGTTTTGAGTTTTTCCTGTAGAACATTATGAGAAGCACTGCTGCTTTACCTTTGGTGAGGGGACGGTGATTACAAAGAAAGTGTACTCACTGCATATATTTTGGTGTTTTTGTAGCTCTGTCCAAAATCATATGATTTCCTTCTGTAAAACTATGATGCACAGCTGCAGTATAGTGAAGAGACAGTGAGCAATTTCTGGATACTTCTGGCTCGGGGAAGGCAAGATGGGTCATGGATTCTTGCAGGATAGAGTCCTGCTTTTTATAGTCAGACCATGTCAATGCTTGTAACTGTAAGTGTCTAGGCTGCTCGATAAAAACGTCTGTGCAGTCAAGTATGCATCTCAAATTTGGACATTCCTTTTTTATCTGATTAGGCTGTGTGGATTTACTACATCATGATCTGGCCAGAATATCAAGGGTCTTAGCTGTACAGCCAAAAATTTATCCACTGATACCAAACAATGTTGCTAAGAAAATGACCGACATTCCAAGAAGAGGTTTCATCAGCACCAGTATCATTTCATCTTTAACACGTAGCTTGGCGTTTGGTCCTGATTTCTTGGGAATTTTTTTTTTAATTTCTGACCACTTTTGAGCTAATTACTTGTTTCTTCCCTTCCCAATATCTCATTTTCTGAGATTTTGGTTTTAAGTGTTCAGACAGATTGTCCAGTGTTTCTTTTAAAGGGAGCCCAGTTAATTTTTTCACATGTTTGTCTGTGTTCAGATGATTGGAAAAATTACTTTTTTCAATCTCAAATCTCTTCAATTTACACTTTAATTCTTCCACTTCACATTCTAACTTTTCACCTTTGTCAGTGAGTTTGTTTATCTCATTTTGCTTTTGAGTACATCCAGTGCAGTGACACTTCTCTTGACAGGCGCATTTGTAAGTATAGCAATGATCACCAACAACAGCTCGCAACCCTTTTGTCTCAGGTGCACAGTCATCATCTTGTTGAGTGGTGTTGAGTGGTGGCATTACCGATTTTCTTCTTTTATTTGTAGGGGTCCCATCTTTGCATCCTTTACTTCATAAGGTGAATTCCTCCGCAAATTGCAGACGGCGCAAATAAAAATTCTTGATTGGTTCCGCCAAATGTCCTCAAACCTTCACTCTCCTTTCTATTAGTGCTCTGTATTATCTGAATGCAGAAAGATATCTGGGTTTCAGTCAAATTTAAGTAATTAAAGGGTTTTTCTTCCAAAGGATACTCTACCTGTTACATTTCTTCCATTCCTTTCTCTTCTATATTTTGTGGCTCGATGAGCAAGGTCCTGCAATTTTTTATGACAGCCCTCCATTCCTCCATGATCAACTAGTCCATCCCCAACCTCCCCTACCCTTTCAGCAACCTCTGTCCGTGCCTTTCTCATTCTCCCTTCCACCACATGGCCCCACCACGCCCAAATAATATTTTCCCTTCATGACATCTGATGCCTTGTAATCCTCAGCGGTGAAGTGTCCACTACATATCACAATGTTGGCGTAACCGTGGGCATCACTGCAATTAAACTTATGCTTACGCCCGACAAATGCGATCCAACGCCTCTGGAGGGCAGAAAACTTTTCCCCAGTGATGGGCATCTTTCCTGGCATCCTGTGCATCCAAAATCCATGCTGGCTTTCATTGCTGCATCCGCCAACAATACATCTTCTCCCAGTCTTCCTCTTCTTTGTAGAAGGCTCCGAACATTCCTCCTCCATCATGAGAGCCTGTACTCTAGACTAAAGGATAACGTAAAGAAAAATTTTACACTCGTTATCTCAAATATTAGAGACATTGAGACATTCTCATTAACAGCCTACAGGGAAGATTTAAATTAGATCTAGAGGAGGCTATTTTGACTTTTTTCCAGCTGGAAACAAAGTGCCTGCGTTAAGGTACATGTACTTCCCATCGATACCAACATTTTAGAATACAGTGTGGAAGAGGTACATGCACATGTGCGTTACTCCATGCTGGCACTACGACGAGTGCATGTATGCTCAATTTCTTGAACAGATTAAATCAACAAGCTTATTGAAAATATAAAAACAAAACTTGGAGGGGGGGGAATTATTCCTTTCTTGTATTTCTACGATTTCATGAAATCATCAAGAATATACTTCGAGACAGAAAATAAAAATTTACATTAATTTACTGCATTAAAATGGTGGAGCTGTTGCAGTGTATTTATTTGTACTTCTCTAATGTTACATCTAAGTAGCATACTTAGCATAGCATGTTGTCTAGTCTAAAAAGATATATAACGTTAGATCTGTTGAGAAGATTTTAGCACAATTTGCAACGTCCCTGCATGCCTTGGATGCCTTTTTGCGGAGTCCGAGTCTGATTAATGCTAATGCTATTACAAGCATCGTGCGCGCACTGCCCCGCAGCTACTCCGCAGCTGCCCCGAAGACGCTGCCGAGCGAACGCTTCTTGTTCGGGTCGGTGCGGCTCGGTCAGCCTATATTTCGTTGGAAAATGATAGTGGATTCTGCCTATATTTTCAGGACATTTTCGGCACATTAACTAGTTTTTAAAAAAGTGTTTTATCAGGCTCAAATACAAAAATAAATCTGAGATACGTTACGTACCCGATGACTAGATATAACGTTATGTGATGAATCCACGGAGCCGGAGTCCGTACACATGAAGAGCATATGCATACACGCGTAAGATTGTGGGCGATGCATTTAGGATCGATCTGCAGATCTATGTCACTTCCGGTTTACGTACATCAATTCCGTTTTCACTTTACTGAGATCAGACGATTTGTAAGGCAAGTTTAAAAGGTCTTTTTTGGCGGGTTGAAGGTGGTAACATGGTGGAAAACAAACTGTACGACGAATGGGAAGTATTTAAATATCATAAAATGTGAAATCCACATGATTTCGCGATTCCAAACATTTTTCTGCTCACTGGAACTTTAACGTAATTTGTCAACGTGTATATTTTCGCTTTAGACCATCGTGCACATCCACCAGTCAGTTTCTAGTTAGTGGTAATTTTTCTGAATCGTGTGGAGAGTGGATCTTAATGCAGATGATACAATTTAAAAGAGGAAGTTTGTTATTGGCTATTAATCATTGAGGGTGACTCAGAGTAGTCACACTTTGAGCATTAGCATTTCTTGAGTACCAAAAGAAAACACAAGTAATTCACATTCCCAATGTACAGTGTATCTCAATAAACATTGTGCAAGTGAAAACAGCCCTCTTTGACAATAACAAAATACTCTAGTGACATGAGGCTTACATCAACGTCAAGAGCATAGTCTTAGCTTACAATATCGTTAGTTTTGTACAATTTACTTGTCATGATCTTGTGATATTTCAATTTAAATAAGAAAGGGTAAAATCGCAATTGTGCCACTTTTACTACAGTCCCTTGTAAAAGTGACACAATTGTGATTCCACCCTTTTGTTGTTTACAACATTTGAAAGCTAAGGCTATGCCCTTGATGGTGATTCAAGCATGATGTCACAAAAATGTTTTTTCTGATCGCCAAAGAGGGCGCTTTTTACTTGCACAATTATTTTTGAGACACACTGTAATAGCACATCCATCATCTCCATAGCCAAAGAGCCAATCCATGAGTTAAAGACACATATTACCTCTCTTTGGTCGAGTTAAGGGTCAATTGTCCAGTTACGGGTCAATTGTCCAGTTAAGGGTCAATTGTCCAGTTGAAGGAAAGCAGCGTGTTGAAATTTAGATTACAAAGTAGTTTGTACCATGTAATGCTGAATATATCCCCAAACAACTTTGCAATGCATGTTGTTTTATTACTCTTTTTCAATGGCAAGTAGTAAGTCTAGTTACTAGAGGAACATGTAACTGGTAATGTGATATGTGATATGTGCATATGGAGAGAAAAAAACCTAACATCTCCTATGCATGTTATTGGACTCCATATTGTATTTTTACCACCATTTCATTCAAATATACAGTGTTTCCCAGTAAAAAGGAAACCGGATTTCGCATCAAAAATATTTTATCATGATGAATTAATTCTTGAATGAATTAGGTATGTTTGTAAATCTCTGTTTCACTTCTTTTAATTGATAACTTATTATTTATTGTTCTCACATGATTGAATTAAAACAATGGATATTGGTGCTACTAAACTTTCGTTTGCACGCACAGGTTCCGTCTTTGAGTGCATTTTCAGGGTAGTAAATGTATTTATTTTTAAGAAATAAAAGAACGACATAAAAATTCATAATTTCTTCTTTTATCTGTCACCTCATGCATAGAAATGGATGATGTATGCTGGAGAACAAATAAAAACATGCTTGTTTTAGGATGACTTTTAAAATTAATACATTTTGAGCAATTGGAAGTGCGCTGAACAAAAGTTTTATGCACGGCAAACTTCACACAATATCTTGCTCGGGGCACAACAATAGGCTCCGAAACTTATTGGCAAGGTAATTTGCCAAATCTAGACAACGAGGTGAATGAATGCATTTTGGAACATTCCTGAAAACAAGCTTCTTTTCAAATTGTTTTATCTCAATCAAGCACTGCTGATTGTGGTATCATATGAAAGAAGATAGAATAGGATTTTTAATGATGTCTTTCAATATGGAAGATATTCTAAATGCATTCAAACATGGCAGTTTGAATTTCAAATTTGCTCTTGAAATGATTTTATGACTGTGTCCTTTGTAATTGTCTTTGCCCAACCATGTGTGATTGAAGATCGCTGTGATTGGTACTGAATTAAAGAAGAGAAAATATGCTTTCCAAATACAATATAACTCTTTTCGCATATTTGTTTTTATTTGAGATATGAAAATATCCTCATCAATCTCAGTTTCCTTTTTTCTGGGACACACTGTATATCATAACTTGATGTACTGGCGAAAATCTGTGATGTCATATTCATCTAGGGGGTGGTCTATTCATTCTTCCCCCTTGATGAATATGATGACATCATGGATTTTTCCCCGTGAGCTGATGTCAAGTTGTAAATTATTCATTGTTATCAGATTTCTATCATTTTTATCTGTGCAATAAGAATTACTTTCAAGTTTGTATTTGTTTTTATAAAAACTAATATTTACCTTTGTGTTGGTTGGTATATTGCTTTCAAAATCGAATTCATGTATATTTTAAACAAGTTTGCATGGGTGTATTCCAAATGTATAATGAATGTGATGCAAGTATACTAATGGTTGTATACTGGTACAGTATTTGGGCAAAAAATGCCTTTTAAAATTTGTTGGGGGGGCGGCATACTGTTTTAAAAATAAATGCATATGCTGACAGCACAACAAATGGTAGTATGTTTTGATTTGTTTCTGTGTGCTTTATAGTTGGTGAAAATTGAATTAGTCGTAAAAATTGAATTATTGCAAAGGGTGTACCTATAAATAGGCAATTCTTTCCACCAAGCATTGATGAGTGAAAAGTACAGCTTATGGAAGTTCACATTACACTCAAAATCACTTTATATCAAACTTAAAATGTATTTTTATAGTTGATAATTACTTGTATGCATGTGTGTTGCTAGTGTAGTGTATGTATGTCTGTTTCTTGTGTGTGTGTGTGTGTGCCCGTGTGTGTCTGTATGTGTGTCCGTATGTGTGTGTGTGTGTGTGTGTGTGTGTGTGTGCCTGTGTGTGCCCCCGTATGTGTGTGTGTGTGTGTGTGTGTGTGTGTGTGCCTGTGTGTGCCCGTGCGTGCTTGTGTGTGTCTGTGTGTGTAAGCACCTCCCAAGTCAACACTCTACATACCAACTGAGGTAGGGACAATGATTTTCCGTTTACCGGAAAATTGAAACGGTAAAATCCGTTTCGTTCTTTTTTTTTCATGTAAAAATTCTATGAAATTCAACTTCGCAAAATGGAATTCATGTTTTTGCTGTGTTCATTTTCTATGACAAAATGGAATTTCCATTTTAGATCAAGTTGAAATGGAATTACAGGTTTTATGAAACGGAAAAGACCATTTCTTGGAACGGAAAATCACTGTCTCTTGTGAGGACAACACAAAAATCTAAGACTAGCCTCAATTTGCTAGGTAGTGCAAACGGTTGGAAATCATGGGCCACTTGCACGAAACCGTCACATCTCCAGTGCTATATTTGTCGCCGATGTGTGGAGATATGACGGAAGACAATTTGCCTTTCACAAAACCATGACATCTCTAGCTACAATCGTTATCGATAGTATCTTCTTGTGAATTAGTCTTTGTCACAGAAACTATGTTCATTTGAAATTTGCTGTAATACGTGTATGTTATTCAATGGAAAATGTAAATTACAGGAAAGTATTTGTTCAAAATGATATTTGTTACTTCTATTTGAATCAAGCTTCACTTTACATCAATGAAATCAAAGACTTATTCATTATAATTTTAAAAAAGCACTAACAAAGAAAACATTTCTTAAATAGAGTACTGTTCCAACAAAGATACCGTAAGTTTTTTGTCTTCTGTACCAGTCTCAGTATTGGTAGATTCTGTATATATTTTGCTTATTCTAGACAATATTTGTCAATATGTATTTTTTATGGTTATTTGAATATTTTTTTTTAAGTTTTGTGAATAAAAAATAAATGTAAAGATTTTTCTGTTCATTTATTGAGTTATAATTTACAATAAACGCCTGTCCAGCAATATTTATGGGAGGCTGATACCGGTAATTTTAAAATAAATCAGATTCTGTACATTCGGCACTTTGATGTTTATCCATGAATATGGAAACTTCAGCTTTTACTTGTGCCAGTTTTCATAAACTTTAGTGACCATCAATGTAGCAATACTTGAGAAAAAAAATAAGGAAAGTTATTATGATTATTGTCATAATCAGCTGCCGATAGCCACGCATATTTAGTGTGGACGTTGGCTCGGGAGTCTTCATAACTTTTGTCAGTGGACTTGTCCATGAAGTTTAAGGATGTCATGGTTTTGTGAAAGGCATTCTGCCTTAACACTGGAGTTGTCCACAGAGTTATGATGTCATGCTTTTGTGAAAGGCATTCTGCCTTAACACTGGAGTTGTCCACAGAGTTACGATGTCAGGCTTTTGTGCAAGCAGCCCAATCTCCTTATTTGTATACATTCAGAACATCACTGTATTCTTCACAATTGATTCATATAAGGACAAGAGACTTGCTCAATGGATCATTTTTCCCAAAAGTTTGATATAAAAATATTCCACTTTTAATACATTCATAGTTGAAAGATTTTAGATATTGGTCTTCAAATGTCTATGTTTTGAAACTTTCCAAAGAGTGGGACATTGGAATTCATAACTAACAAAAAGGGTTACTGATTTGTACAACTGGGGGGGGGGGGAGGGAACCCTATAGACTGAGGATCCTATAGTCCAAGGGTCCGGCAGAGCAATTATTGAAAAGGGTTCGGTACACCGATTTTCAAAAAGGGTCCAAAATACCGTCTAATGGTAAGGGTCCTACAGACCGACTTTGGAAAAAGATCCGATAGACCGATTGTCTATGGACACTTTTGGTTAATTGGTCTGTTGGACCCATATTCATAATCGGTCTATCATACCCCTTCAATAATTGGTTTACACGACCCTACTCACCATACTGCTAGTCTATCCAACCTTTTTCAATAATAGGTCTATCACACCCTCAGTTATAGGACCTTTACAATTAACTGGTCTATCAAACCCTTTTTGAAAATTGGTTTACAGGATCCTTTTCGATTAGCGATCTATCGGACCCTCGGTCTATCGGACTGTGACCGTACAACCATCACAACTGTTCTTACACTAGCTACAAAAATATCAAAACAAGTATATCGCATTAATGTGTACAAACAAAACAATATGATTTGAATAGAAACAATTTTATTGCTCTTGTAGAATGATGATAATCAAATACTTAGTTTTGTCATTTTTTTTTAATTTGTGAGTTTCAGAATGTGAAATATAAACATAATTAAGGGCAACATCAATACGATTCCTTAAGTTGTTCGAGTTCTTGGGACAGTCTGTAAATTATTTTAAAATTGCACCAAATAATGTCTATTGTAAATTTTATGAACCATGTATTTACAAATCACCCTAGACAGCGAACGTGCAGCCACACTCGCCATAAAACAATGAAAATGAAATCTCAATACATATTTGTTTAAAAGACAAGCATACACATAAGCATACACATAAGAATATAACCCCCCCCCCCCCACCCCCGTGGTACAGTGATAATATTTTTATATAGTAAATTTAACTTCTGAGTTTATCTTGTTAAACACTGTACATTACTTGTCTATGAAAAGGTGAAGTTTGTATAAAATATGTAATACCTATATAAGTATACTTGGGGGCATTACTTATCTAGCACTAAGCAGTACCTGCATGTATCCACCACTTCTATTCCACAAACATGATATTCTACATCATGTGCAATTATGCATGCAGGGATTATCTTACATATATAAGGTGGCCCAGAAAACTGGTACAGTTACATTTATGGTTATTTCCCAAATACATGTAAATTGCTCATCTTTATTTGGTTCATCTGATGAACTATTTTTTCATGAGTTGAATGACACCAAGATCATCTATTTTGGTTGGGTACTTCCCATTTTAGGGCCAGTTTTATGAAGAGCCACTGTAAATTTGGATTCGCAGCTAGCAGGCATCAGTTTACGTGTAATTTCTATAGGACACCTCATTGCTGCCGAAGTGCCGAAATGCAAAGTGCCGAAATGCACCGCTTTGCAAAATTGCCTCTAAAATGAAAACTAGTGAAAGAAAATTGATGATTTATGTGTTGCAATTGCTCAGAAATGAACACACTAGAGCGGATGAATGGGAAAAATAATTTTTCTTAGACAATGAAGGAGGTAAAATTATCAATTTAAGTGTACTTTTTTTCTGGGTCACCCTGTATAGCTCATTATCAACTATCGGTTCTCATATATATCTTTCCACATATCAAGTCAAGAGTGTACATGTAAATCCAGTACTTACAATGTATCATACAGTCACTTCACTCCATTAGTATTTTATCAAAAAATTATTTACTTAGTTTACTCAGCTCCATGCATAGAAATACAAAATCTTCCAAAGGGAGGTGTGTGTATATTGGGGGGGGGGGGGGTGGGCAGGTATTATTAGGTAAGAGCTAAAAATGTTCTTGGGTCATTAATTCAGCGTTTGACTTCAACAAAGAAAGGCGTGGTTCCCAGTGAACATATAATACTCGAACGTGTATTATAAATTGACACTTCTTGAAAAAGAATCCCTTAAAACACCCCCCTCCCCTCCACACCACCACCCTGATCCACTTATGAGCTATTGAACTTTGAGATCATTACCAAATGCTGGAGTACAATACATGTAGTATGAAGTTTGTGCATGACGCATGCAAGCACTAGCTTTCAAATACTCATTTGAAACATAACACCAGTATAGAGGTAGATCACCAACCATCACAACAGACATTTCTCTTCTGACGATTAAACAATTTAATTTTGACACAACATGCGTCATGCGTTCTCCATTGACCCAACCCCAGCCTAAAATATTTGATGCATACTCAGTCCTCGATGGGTTGAAAACTCCTAGTTTACACAAACACAGCTTCCTTTCTGAGGCCTGGGACAGTTATATGCTTGGGTGGGGGGGGGGGGGGTGGGGACAATATTTTTACTCTAATCCTAAGCACAAAGCCAGGGCTCCACACAAACCTTTTTTGTTGTTATTGCTTGCCCTTTACAGAAAGCAAACTTATCACTTAAGCATATTTTCACTTGCCTGAAAGAAAAATTTACCTGCCAGAAAATTAGAAATAAAACAGGGAAAGTGATTCTTTCTGATTTTTACTACTGAGGCTGTGACATTACAATGGAAGTATAGTGGAACCCCATTATAAAGACGTGGGATATTATACAAATATTGACTGCTCTTGAGGATGGTGGTGGAAATTATCACTCCCGAGGTGCTGTTCATACCGGCCCTTCTATCATCCCCGAGGCGCAGCCGAGGGGTTAATAGAAGGGCCGGTATGAACAGCACCGAGGGAGCGATAATTGAAACCACCATCCGATTACAGAGCAGCCAATATTTGTTTTATATACCTCATCCTCTAAAATGATTCATGAATCAGTCTAACTGTAAGTCACAGTCTAACAGTTGCGTGTGGTATGAAGAGAATTCCATTATTAAATCACTCATAATCATATTAAAACAACATGCGCTGCGCGTATAGCAGTGTGCGATAACCGAAGTCGTCGCGTGTATTATGTACGTACCGTGCGAATAACGTAGTCGTACTAACCTAGCGATGTCGCCAATGTTGCAGTTGAAGTAGGCCTAATCCTCAATTCTCAAAGACAAGACCGGGTACTTGATTTATCTCTTTGTATTTTTACTATCCGCTATCTTCAGTAAATGTTCTAAATCCTGAAATCCTCTTCATCGGTAGGCCTATTCCGAACCTTTACAGCTACCTTGTGGCGCTAGCTCGCGCTAAACGCCGCGCCGTGTGTACCAAAGATCCTAAAGCGCCGCTGTGCTACGCGGTGCTGTATCATCTTTGGTGCATACAGGTACGCGCGTACGTACGTGTGTGCGCGGGCAAGATCGAGGGTTTACGACGACCTATCACAGGGTTTGGGGTGCCTATCATTTGACCTTAGGTCAAGTGACAGGCACCCCTAAACCCTCGAGGCAATGATAGATAGATTATCGCCGTGTCACGTTATACAGTTTTGACCAATCAATGATAAGAATCTTCAAATGAGGTATATAAAACAAAATTCTCTTTAACAAGGTGATTTTGCAGGGATCTCAAAAGTTTACTTTACTTCTTTTAGTAAACCTAGATTTACAAGTTATAGTGAGAAACACCTGATATAACAAAAAGGTAATGTCATCGTTTTTAAGTGTCTTCCGTTACAACGAGGTTTCACTTATTTTAATGGGGGGGGGGGGGGGGTGGCAAACATGTGATTTACATATTAATAGAGTCGCTCAACTCACCAATAATGCCAGAGTGTTCGGTGGGCTGGGATCAAGAGGAGGTGGATCTTAACAAATTTGACACAGCAGTTTTTTCCACTATTCTAATGTGTCCCACTATATTTTTAAACATCTGTAAACACTGCTAATAATCACAAGCACATTTGGTGTGGTGAATCCAAACATAATGTGAATGACATACATTCATGAGAAAGCAAGTCTGATTGAAGGTTGATCAAAAATCAACCCTTGTCTTGAGGTAGGGTAACCAATTTGGCAATAACCAAACACCACAAATCCAAATGCTTTAGCATGATTTTCATTAAAACTTGAGATGAAAAAAACCAATATCAAATAAAATTTCAGTTTTAGTCAATTTTCAATTAAACTGTCAGAGCAGTAACCAAGGGATGGATTAGAGGCCGAGTGTTCGGAGTCACGAGGCCACTGGAAATATATTTTTCACATCTACTGTATAGACTTTGTACACATAAGTCGATCTGAGGCCAAGGCTGGCAAAAATTGGCCTCGAGGCCAGCCTTGATTCCATTCCTGCAGAGAACATACTTTTCACACAAGTTTGACAACTGCTTTACTTTGATGAGAGGTACATAAAACAAAACCTGTAGGAGACGATTTGATTTCACTAGAACATGCATTTTCCATAGACCCCAACACAAGTTAACTCATACTTAGTCTCCAACTGGTTCAATATAAATTCAGTCAAATGTTAAGTTCTGTCAATATTCATGATTTTGTCTCATTTCAAATTTACTCAAAAATTATGTTTTTCTTAAAAACTTACATACTGTTTATCTTAGTTTGTAATTGCACAACTTGGCATAAATGCACATGTAATATAGACCTACTTGAAAAAAACCGTACACCTATTAACAAATACTATTTGTCTAATAAACTAATGACAAATAAAAATCATTAAATAGAACAAAGCATTATGTCCTGAAGAGTTTTTTT
>JZLH01S0194441.1:0-17043 GCA_001188425.1 Eucidaris tribuloides | reverse complement strand
CACTAGAAATGGACCCCAGTGGGGTATTCCACACGATTCCACAAACTCTAATTTGGACCCCTAATGGCATACACACTTTAAAAATGGACCCTAATGGCGTATTCCACGCGATTCCACAAACTCTAATTTGGACCCATAATGGCATACACACTTCAAGAATGGACCCTAATTCCGGTCTAAATGATCCGAAATAATATAAACATTAACTCCAGCCTTTGTAAAAATATTCCGAAAACCTAAAATGAATTTACTTATGTAAGAACCTGCATTTGATACCCTAACATCGAAGACCTTACGTCGATCGAAGCTGAAAAACACCCCCTTTTAAAGGAAAACGTCGACGACGCTTTAAGGCTGAAATCGGACCTTTTCGATGTTTTTTGTGGACGCGCTTGCGTAGCATATAATGTGGTGAGTGAATCCCCCGGGATTGTCATTTGCATTGCCAATGTAATGTTTTTGATTGAACATTATCAATTTTGTTCATTTTGTTTGTCTTGTATACTTAAAGTGAACCCCTTTAAAATCGGCTTTTCGCTGTAAGGGCTATCCATCCTATGAATGGAAATTTCAACTTACTGACATACTTATCTTGTATTTTTTGCTGCAGGTAATGATGTTGTTATCGTAAAAGCTGGAAGAAGAATTTGTGGAACAGGCGCTGCACTTGGGAATGCCCCTCTAGTCCAAGACAAAGCCTACTTCGAAATGAAGCTACAATCGACAGGTATGAGGCTTATACTCTAATTCTATTGAATCTTTTGAATGTTGGTGCATTCAAATCTGCCACCAATATGATCTAGTGAATTGTACATGTAGGTTATTTTGACCCTTCTTTGGCAAAAGGAAGGAAGTGACAAAAGTGTAATTTCTCAGAAATGTACAATTTGTCGTTTATACTGACACCAATGTAATTTCTATTAGCACTTCAACTTAAGCTATAGTTTTGGTAAATGGTAGAAATGAAATTCTTTGTAATTATGTTTTTAGATACATCTGTGTGATCTATCAATGCCCTGAAAATTGGTCTCTTTGAATCTCTCCCATTTTTGAGAAATTGCCCAAAATGTAAAATGTTGAGGTGGTGGCGGGGGACCAACTCTGTTTAGAGTACTTTGTGAAAGATTGACAAAAAATTGGTCTGATCAATCAGAACTATACTTGGGATTTAAATATCTTTCAATACAATTATTCTCTTCAAGTTTTGCCTGAAGGTGCGACATGCTTAAGTTATGATGTTTCAAAAACACTAATAACTCAAATTGGAGTGATTTGTCACTTGCTTCCTTTTACCAAAGCTGGGCAGATTTGACCACTGAAGGCAGTTAATTCTTATCTTCTTTTTTATGCCTCCGCAACGAAGTTGCCGGAGGCATTATGTTTTCGGGTTGTTTGTCCGTGCGTCCGTCCATCCGTTCGTCCGTCCGTCCTTCTGTCCGTCCATCAGTCTGTCCGTTACCGGTTCTCGTTACCACGATGACTTAAGAACCCCCGATCGGATTTTGATGTAACTAGGACCAAGTATGTACTTTGAGACACCAATGAACTGAATAGATTTTGGAGCTGAAAGGTCAAAGGTCAAAGGTCACCGGGCCAAAAATATGCCTCATTTGGGGCTCGTTACCGTGATAACTTGAGAACAGCTAGTCGGATTTTCTTGTAACTTGGGTGAAGTATGTATTATGAGGCACCAATGAACTGATTAGATATTGGAGTTCAAACTTCAAAGGTCAAAGGTCACCATGCCTAAAATATGTCTGATTTGGGCTCGTTACTGCGATAACTTGAGAATGGCCTTTTGGATTTTCATGTAACTTGGGTGAAGTATGTATTATGAGGCACCAATGAACTGATTAGATTTTGGAGCTGAAAGGTCAAAGGTCATTGGGCCTAAAATATGTCTGATTTGGGCTCGTTACCGCAATAACTTGAGAACTGCCAGTCGGATTTTCATGTAACGTGGGTGAAGTATGTATTATGAGGCACCAATGAACTGATTAGATTTTGGAGTTCAAACTTCAAAGGTCACCGGGCCTATATGTATCTCTGATTTGGGCTCATTACTTTGATAACTTGAGTATGACTGGTCCGATTTTTATGTAACTTGGGAGAAGTGTCTAATATAAGGCACCAATTTACTAATTCCATTTTCGAGATGAAAGGTCAGAGGTCAAATGTCACAAGGCCTTATGTCCGAATTGAGCTCATTGTCGCGATAATTTAAGAACTGCTTATTGGATTTTACTGTAACTTGGTCAAAGGTCACATGGGCTTATTCATCTCATTGGTCTTGCTAACATGGTAACTTAAAGCTTTTCAAATTACATCAATTGGATAGGAGTGCGGACTGTGAAGGCATACCCATTGACTGCGCGCAGTCGAACTGCTCTAGTTTCAGTATAATGAGTCAAAGCAGGAGTTGTATCCTTCTTTGACTGTGAACCGTAGAAAGTGTTTTAAATTACAGTTCGGCCTCGATTATACTGCCATCAGTTAACCGGAGCTCTCTATTATCCGGACTTATCAGTTATTACGTGTAATTGATACACCTTTATCAGAAGTGTACACAGAAATTAGCTGGGTATCGTGGAGAGTAAATAAAGTGTCACATGTGTGTGGTCTGTCGTATGTTTGCACATGGTGTGTGTGTTGTTTTTACTATAACCTATGGCACGTATTAACTCCCCCTATACTGTGTTTGTACATTATCTCTCTTATCTGGCCATATCACTTATAGAGACAGTGATTTTCTGTTTCAAAAAATGGTGTTTTCCATTTCTAAAAACCTGCAATTCTGTTTCAACCCGATCTAAAAATGAAATTCCATTCTGTCATAGAAAATGTACACAGCAAAAACATGAATTCCATTTTGCAATGGTGAATTCTATGAATTTTTACATTGAAAAGTACAAGAACAAAATGGATTTTCAGATTTAAGTTTTACTCGCGTAAAACGAGAAAAATCTATCTGTGTCCTTACCTTAATGCGGTAATTGGTGCTGGTCCCAACTGTGGCCGGTTATATCGATGGTTCGATCGACATGTTACTGTCAATTTGATAAAGAAGGTCATCAGGATTCAGTTAAGGGACCAAAGGGCCAATTCCTGGGGGGGGGGGGATGTTTTCGGGGGTGTCTATCGTTAGGGCAGGTGTGTTGATTGGGGGGGGAGGGCAGTGGGTTCGTTTGTCAACTCCAATGAAATATTGGGGGCATTATTGACCCCCCCAAGTAATTTTAGAAATCTGAAAATTCTCCTAAAGCGTATTGCAAATATGTTTTAAAAGCGTGTGCAAAATTTGTCATTAGTAGCACAAAAATGATATCAACCTAATTTTCAATATATGTTGATTAACTTGCCCCCCCCCCCCCATCCAAAAAATGGATAGACACCCCCGCTCTAGGGAGTTGTCCTCTGAGGGAGTTGTCAGGTGGGAGTCGTCCCTAGGGCAGTTGTTCTTCGGGGTACATGTTCTGATATATTATCAACAAAATTAGGGCAAAAAAAAGGTTATGTTGCCCTCAAGTGGGACATTATAAAAATTGGGTTGGTCCGTCAATTTTTTTTTTTTTGTACATAAACAAGTATATGTAGGACAAAAGTGGGTCAGAGTTGAGTTTCCCAGTATTTTTTATGGGTCGTTCAAAGGGGCAAAATGCATATAAAAGTGCTGTTTTAAGCCATTGAATTGGAATTTTAGTAAATTCTTTGCTTAAATCTGACATTTTCTCCCCAAAATGGTGAGTTTTTATATTTTGGGTCTGCGTAAAAAAAATTGTGACCCTGTTTTTTTTTTTTCGCATTTTGCGGTCAGTCCATTGAGGGCAACATTAATTTTTTTTTGGGGGGGGGGCCCATTGTGACATCTCCTATTTAAATTTTTTTTTACTGCTGCAAAACAGGACGATGGGGCATTGGACTAGCCACCAGGAAGTGCAATCTGAACAGGGTGCCGTTGGGGGAATGCGGGGAGAGCTGGATCCTGAGATCTGATGGTACCATCTACCATGCTGGAGAATGCCTCAGCACACTGCCGATTGACGTCGCAGAGGGGGATGTTATTGTGAGTATTGAGGGGGATGAAACCCTATCGACCGAGGGTCGTATGGACCAGGGGTTTGGTAAACTGATTTTCCATTAACAGTAAGAGTCTGATAGATCGAGGGTCCCATAAACAGGTTATTGAAAAGGGTCTGATAGACTGATTAAAGGTAAATACTGTGGGTCGGATAGAGTGGAAAAAGATTCGATAGACCAATTATGGAAAAGGATCCAATAGGCCAATTGTGAATGGACCCTTTTTGTTAGCAGGTCTGAGGGACCCTTTTTGATATTTGGTCTATTGGAGAGGTTTTAAAAATCGGTTTACCAGACCCTTTTCAATAATCAGTCTATTGGACCCTTGGTCTATTGGACTGTAACCATATTAAGACCAAGAGGGAAAAAATGCTCAGGGACATTTGGCCAATTTACCCCTGAAAGTCATTATAGACCTTCCAAAAATGTTGTAGCAGTTGCCTCATCGTGTGGAAATCATAATAGCCCCAGAAATTGTAGTGCCATGCATTTCAGCGGTGACCCGACATTTGCTCCAGTGACAATATCTCAGAAGACCAACAGTTACAGATAGTGCTACCATTGGGTTCCCCATTCAGAATAGGATAGGGTTAGGGCATGGGTTTGGGTTAGGGTGAGTGTTGAGGTCAGGGCTACTGTATGAAAACAATTGTCAGAGCAAATGTCATTGAGCCATGCATGGCCCATGTCTATAACCACACACATACCTGTAGGTAGGTAGGTAGCGAGGAAAACAGTGCATACATTACCATGGCGTGACTAACACACATCGGGTGGCATGGATCGGTCACGCATGGTCAGCTCCAGACCGGTGCGATTTGATTGGTTGGCAAGAACTCAAATTTTTTCTTCACTTATGCCTGTTACTTTGCTGGCTCCATCTTCCTTTAACCCTAACGTTTCGCGTAATACGTTCGCAACGCGAAAAGCTCTCGTCATGATGTTTCATGACTTTTTCCTCCGAGACTCCCGCAGCTTTTAGGACCAAATTTGCGATGCCCGGGTATGCGTTTCGCGTAATATGTTCGCAACACGAAAAGCTCTCGTCATGATGTTTCATGACTTTTTCCTCCGAGACTCCCGCAGCTTTTAGGACCAAATTTGCTTTGACCGGTTATGCGGTTCCAAAGATATGCATAATTTTATACATGCATGTTGCACCAAAAATTGCTAAAAAACATGATTTTTGTGTACAATTTCAATACAAATTGTGTTTTCAGCCAAATATAATAAATGTATTAATATTTTTGCTTTTACTGATTCAAATTACTTAATTTTATGCTGTTATGATCGTTTAAGTGTCACTGACAAATTTCATCCAAAAAACAATGAAAAACAAAAGGTTAAAAAACAAAGAAATACATAAGAAATTGCAGAAAAATAAAATACATAAGAAATTCATCTGATATCGCATTTTTTTTTTAAGTATATTTGCTAAGAACACCACAAAGGGTTTCTACACCAAAAATAGGCACATTTAGAGATTTATTTAGGAAAAGATTCAAGATTCTACCACCATTTGACTGCTAAATACCAAAAATATGAACTTTATGTTTTTACAATGAAAGATATGTTTTGTAGACTGAAATTTTGTGCTGAATTCATTTCTGAAGTCAGAAATGCAAAATATGCTTCCGATTTTTAGATATGTCATAATTTTTTTGTTTGGGTATGTTGCAGTGAAGCTACTGAGCATATGTAGTCTCAGTTCTAGACCATGCAACTTTTTTGACCTCCATAGTACACTCACTCTCCGACTGTTTTACCTCCGGACATACATTACATGTACATGTACTTACTTTGCCTTAATAAAAACTCTTGTATTATTCAAAGCAGTTGACTGAAGATAGTAGTTTCCTTATCAATATAAAGACGGGTTAACCCTAATCAGGCTGGGCTTTTTTGGCTATGCTATATCTGGGGGGGGGGCGGATTCGCCCCCCCCCCCCGACGATCTCGGCCGTCGATCGCGCGGTCGCGCCGAAAATCGGCACGCACGTTACCCATCACGTAATCTACAAGACTGTATAGTTAATTACCAGGAATTAATTTACATATCAATTAATTATGCTAATTTATGCATAAAATCATAATTAAGCTGTAAATCACTAATTAAGCTCCAAAACTGCAATTTTTTTGTCTGGACACTCTTTAGGGCATTCTTAAGCAAGTTTACTGAAAAAAATTCCTGGAATCAAAATTGATTTCTCTATGATTTATTTGTTTTTTTTCAAATTTCTTATGATTTCCATTGTTTTTCAACCTTTGTTTTCTTATTGTTTTTTGTTGATTGAAATTTCGGGACCCTTGTCGTGTCACAAATATCACAAAATTAATTAATTTTCAACAAATAAAAAGAAAAATAAATCATGGAAGAGTTTATGAATTTGCTGAAAACACAATCTGTATGAAAATGTACACAAATCACGTTTTTGAGCGATTTTTGGGGTACATTGGTACAAAATGTTCGTAAACTTGGAACCCTGCGTACCCGGACGTCGCAAATTTGGTCTCAAAGATCGGCGACATCGGAGAGAATAAAGTCCATGAAACGCCGTCACTCTTCGCCGTCGCAGACATTTTGCGCGGAAACGTCTAGGTGGGGGGGTGCGGATTCCGCCCCCCCCCCCCAGGCCTTTTTAGGTAATGTAAAATTACTGGAAGGCAGACTAGGGCATACATGTATATTGCCATTCAGACCAGTCTCATAAATAAATCAAATTTATGGCAACATCAGTCGACAAAGTTGCTCTTAACACCTGATACTTGCTGGAGGCATGCCAGACATAGCAACAACTAATGTTGCATATTGCAGTTTGGTACTGAAAATGTATTCATAAGAACAGCTGGGTAAGTTTAGAAAGAAAATACCATAAATTTCAATACATTATGAAAATACTAGATGTACAGGGGTTGTGCTTTGATATTTGGGTTTCAAAATCAGTAAATCTGAATGTAAAAAAAAATAATTTTGAAGAAATAGTAACGCTACCTGTATCAGGAAATCTAATCACTTATTGGAATAATTGAGCATAATTGATTCAATTTTCAGGCCTGTGGCGTGATTGGTTCCCTAAAATAATTTTTAGCTATGCAACCGAGGCCAAAGCTCAAGTGAGCTATTGCGATCGGCTGTTTTGTCCGTCGTTGTGCGGGCGCGTGCTCGGCGTTCGTTCTCGTGCGTTCGTCGTCTTTCCATTTCAGGCTTCTTCTTCCATCATAAGATTAGAGCCAAACATGGCAGGAAATGATCCATTAGGGGTAGGATTCAAATGTCCTACAACTGCCACCTGGCCTCACCCCCACAGGGGAGCCCAGTAGCAGGGCCCTAAAAGGCCAAAGTAGGTATTTTCAATACATCGTCCTTCTCTAGTTCCAGAAATAGTTTAGTTAGCCACTTGTGTAGATACCTCTATAATGTGCGAATTAATGTTCCCATGACAATGCCCAGGGTGCCCTGTTTGCCGCCAAGGGGAGAGCGTTGGGGTAATGCCCTAAGGAATAATTCACATTCACACCTCATGGATTTGACCAAACTTGGTGGAATGATCCTCCGGGAGGGAAAGAGGGTCCTGGAATGTACACCAGGCCCCCCTCTGGCCCATGGGGCAGGGCCAAAATGGCCCAAACTAGGTAACTTCTAACCACCAAGTCCCCATTTGTAACCAAACTTGGTGTAGAATGATAAACAGGGACCGCAATTTATTTGGGTCAAAGGTCACATAGGAGGTTCAAGAGGTCCAATATGAAGTCAAGTTCTTCTTGTTGGTATTTGGCCATCTCTGCTAATCCAAAAATAGTTAGCTAAGTCACTTTGTGTGTCAGATACCTCTAATGCTGCTGAATTAATGTTTCCCATGACAATGGCCCCAGGTGGCCCTGTGGCCGCCAAGGGGGCAAAAGTTGGAGTAGGCCCTATATGGAATAATTTCACTTCCACAGTCAATTCGATTTAGACCAAACTTGTGGGAATGATCCCTCAGGGGGAGGGAAAGAGGTTTCCTGGAATGGTACACCCCACCCCCCTGGGGCCCATAAGGGCCCAAAACTGGTAACTTTGCTAACCACAAGCCCATTGTAAACCAAACTTTGTTGTAGATGCGTAACAGGACTCAATGTTAGTTGGGGGTCAAGTCAACATAAGTAAGGTCAAAGGCAAAATTTACGAACTAGGTGTGCCTTGGTTTTTTATAAAAGACGGATGTTAGAAATTTAATTTACACTGGTCAAAATCAGCTATGGCAAGGGGAGCAAAGTTTCAAAACTGGTTCATTTGCTACTGTGCCCTAGATATCACTCCAAGGGCCAAAACTATGTGTATAACCTGAGTTTTTCTATGTACCATAAGAGAGTTTGTGAGACCTCATGAGCGTCGTGCCCACCCGGGGCTTCTTGTTAACAAATGCCCTGATTTTTTTCACACTTTTGGGTTGAGGTTAGCATTTTTTATTTTTCTCCAGTTTTTTTAATTTAGAAGTAACATCAAATCCTAATAAGCTCATAACTAATTAAATTCTGCATGAAACGAGGGGAAATTCAGCCTTCTAGCCCCTTGCTATCAGATGTTATATAGTGGTTCAAAAGACGCATTACTGTGACAAGGGGCTTTTTTGGAGTATCATTTGTCAAGGCAAAGGGTAATTTCTTTGGGTTACCACAAGTAAAGTATGTAGTAAATTACAGCAAATACAGTCTCACTGGAAAGAATATGCTACGAACTAATGAAAATACACGTAAAAAGTAATACTAATCCTATTTTATGGATGCTACAACCATTTCAAAGTTGCTTGTGAAAAATTTTAACACACCCCAAAATGGCCATAAATCTGATTTTTCCTCAAAAAGTATGAAAGATACAGGGTTCTAGGTTTCAAAAACTGAAAATGCATTTATTTTTACCCTAGAAAAGACCTAAATTCATTTTTTAACAGGTAATTTTCCCCCTTAAATATTTTTTCACACTTTTGTCAGTCAAATGGTGGTCAGATTTTGAACCTTGTCTTAGTGAGTTAGAGCAAAAGTATGATTTCACAAATTAATCACGCATAAATAAGCATAATTAACTAAAAACAATTTTCATGAAAAAAAATAACTATACAATTTTGTAGATTGGGTCTTGGGCGATGTACCTACCAATTTTTGTCGCGATCGCGTGGTCGACGACTGAGATCTCAAGGGGGGCCTGCGAAGAAATGTTTTGCTAAATTTTACCCGTGTAACAGCAGTACCCCATTTAATGTATCTCCATTTATGTTATGTTATATCATGTTATATTCTGTTATGTAATGATTAATATATAATTTGATATCATTGTATTATTTTTTTTTTACATTTTGTTGATGGAAGTAAACTTAATTTGAAACTTCAATTATGCAGAAAGCCGTGTAAAACGCAATTTTTTTCAATACAGTGTAGTTTTCAACCATAAAGGTCCCTTACACAGTGACACAAAACAAACGTAACATACTCATGTGTCCCTGGAACCTGTACAAAAACAGGATTTCCTGAGGAAATTAGAAAGTAGAACTTTGTAAAAATCCCACATAGAATGTAGGTACACACTGTATAAGTCAAAATAATATTGTGTTTTGGATATTGTTCTCAGTATCGGATAAAGTTGACAATTCCAGACATCACACGGCTTTTACACTGTCATGCGTGTAAGTCTGTTCAAGCTGTTTTTAACTCAAGAAAGAAGGTAAATGTTATTGGTGGCTTCCCCCCCCCCCTCCGTCAAATTTCCATTATGAGTTGCCCAATCATGCTACAGTTTGCTACCAAATTTTACTACCTTTGAATTTCCAGTATCCCTTCATGATACTTTTGGCCTCTGCTAATAGACTACAACTATTACCAAACCCTGATGGCAGTGTTGATTGTGATCAGACATACAAATGTGGCATTTGATTATAACAATAATTGTAAAAATAATGATAAACAGAGTTTGTACATGCCAGTCATTATTGACCAGATATTACCACAAAAAGGACATTATATCAATGCTATACAGTAGTTCCATGTGCTCTCCTTTAGTTGACTGTCCTTGATATATCAAACACTCTCACAAAGTTTGAAAAATATTTCATCATTTTCAAGCTATTTTGTTCCATTTATTTACATCATGCACATACAGGGTGTCACATATGACCACATGGAGCTCAACTTCTTTAGGAATGGTGAACCCCTACAGATTCCTGTATCCGGCATTAAAGGGACGTTATATCCAGCTCTCTATGGTAAGCATACATCAGAGTCAGATGCCACATTTCTGGAAGTTTCTGGATTTCCAGATTTTTGCAAAAAGATGAAAATTTTCCAGAATTTCTGGTGTTTACGGAAATTTCTGGATTTACAGGGTTTTTTTCGAAAAGAGGAATAGTTCTTTATTATAAACTTTAGAATTTAGAATGTTATTATTTTTTGTGACTCCATTTGGATGTGAAGGCATTGTAACAAAATTTAGGAGATTGTCCGGGAAATAAGCTTAAACTTAAGTTATTCTAGAAGCATGTATAGCTGATACATGACTAAAGTACCCAATACTCAATTAAACACAGGAATAACATCTGTAGAAATCAGTGAAAATATCCTATGGTATGCACCAGAACCCACAATTTCACATTTAAAATTGTTCCACACAGTGAGAGGGGGGGACAACATCCTAAAGAAACTTGGGGAAAGTGTATATTATGATGCAATAATGACCAGGTATAGATGATACATGAATCAGGTCTGGCAGTCAGACTAGATTAATAGCTGTATAAAATTCATATTCAGTGAGTGACATGTGTTGGTGCGCTCTGCTGGCATTTTATCACCACTTTATTTCCACAAAACCTGACTTTACAGGCCCAAGGCTTTTGTGGGTTTTGAAGATTTATATGAATCTTTACATTGTAAATGATTTTAGCTTATTTGGCCAACAAGTTCATTTCTGTGTTGCAAATTATGCAGACGGCAATGAAATTGAAATTGGTGTGGGGTTTGAAGGCATAGTTTAACTCTTAACATGCCGAAGTCGCAGATCTACCCCAAATAATACAAGTAAAGTCCATAGAGGTTCAAATCCTTTGGCATGTTAAGAGTTAAAGGCCCACTGTCAATGGTCAACTCAACCACAGAGAGGATGGTAATTAGTCTTGGAATACAGGCACATATTCAGGAACATGGAATGTTGCAGTGCTGTAGTGTACAGATTGTGGGAGGAAAGCATTTTTTTTTGTCCACACTGTCATGGCTCCTTCTGTTGCATTGTGGGTGTCATTAGTGCACCCTTTCTATGATTTTAGTCAAAAGAGGGCATTTTTCATCCTGTCATGACAGTGGGCCTTTAAGTGATTAGTTACATTTACTTTCTATTCCTTTTTCTTTTTCACTCGCAGTTGACGAAGGTGCTATATTGGACATACAGTTCAGCGAGTTCTACCACACACCTCCTAGTGGATTTGATAAGATCATGTTTGAGCAGTCATTATTATGACACCCTCTGACACTCCTCAAATCTCTGGTTCACTCTACAGTCACATCGACAGAATAGCATGGGACACTTACCTGCTGTAAATACCTTGCCATGACCCAGTCCCATGTGCTGCATTTTGTGTAAGTGTTACCTGTATGTGTTTCAGCTGTGCTTGTAGAGTCCCAGATATTAATAGCGATGTGCAATGCTCCCAGAATCCAGACATTTGTGTAAATACCATTGATATTCTGTTGTTTTATCTTCCGTTTGTTTTGTTTCCCCAATCACTCAAAGGATTTGTATTATTGGGATCGAGTGGCATTGGGAAAGAAGATATACACTATACCATACCATACATTCTAATGGATTTAAATGGGATTATTTATTTGCAAATGTACAGAGAACGAAAGCAGTCAGAGAAGATAAAAATTTACCTGAGTGGAAAATATGAATTGCACTGAGCTTTTACTCTTGCAATGTGAGTAAACTGTGCCCTCAGCTTTGGAGTTGAAATATGGTGACAGTTCCTGTACTCTAGCATTTTGCTTCCATTTTGGACATCTTTCTCTCATGCACTACAAGACCCATGACATTTACATGTTAACCCGTTGCTTACGGGAACCGGATGGGCCATGTACAAAGTTTATGGGAATTTACAGAATCTTGTAGTCAACGGGTTAACTTATTCTAGAATCTTATTCTTTTGTGTTCTGCTATTTACTGAGAATAACCTATATATACTATAGACAGAATGTTCGATTTACATTTTGAAGTACTAATCTTTATACATCTTACAAACAAAAGAACAGCTGCCAGTAGAAATTTTGTATTGATCAATTTACAGAAAGGGAGGTGGGAAAAGTCCTATCTGACAGTATGAAGAAACTTGATTTGCAAAAATAAAAATTGTGTTTAAAACAAGAACATTGCAGAAAGTGTCAGTGCAACCCTCTGTCCCATTTTCTGTTGTTAAGAGGAATGTACAATGGACTTGTGCGAACTGGTGAACATGCACAACTACGACTATGAGCCTGTAGTTTGGCTAAGTTCATTGATATATCCCAGAAACATGAAATGTGCTATACAAAAACTATGTATTATTGTTATAAATAAATAATCATGAAATCACAAAGATTCAAGTCCACAGTGTAATGAGTTTATCTGGTTTTGGATTACTCACCGGAGGTCAACTCCCACCTGACAACTCCCCCAAAGGACAACTCACCCAGAGGACAGCTCCCATAGAGGACAGCTCCCATAGGGGACAAATCCCCTAGAGGAAAACCCCCTAGAGGACAACTCCCCTGGAGGACTACTCCCAACAGAATTAACGATGTTTCCTTTCTGAAAAGTCTGATTTGACCTTGGGGGAGCTGTCCTCTGGGTGAGTTGTACTCTGGGGAAGTTAACCTCTGGGGAGTTGTCCTCCAGGGGAGTTGTCCCCTGAGGAAGCTGTCCTCAGGGGAGTTGTCCTCTGGGGAAGGTGTCCCCAGGGGAGTTGTCCTCTGGGGAGTTGTCCTCCTGGGGAGTTGTCCTCTGGGGAAGGTGTCCCCTGGGGAGTTGTCCTCTGGGGGAGTTGTCCTCCTGGGGAGTTGTCCTCTGGGGAAGCTCTCCTCAGGGGAGTTGACCTCTGGGGAAGCTGTCCTCAGGGGAGTTGTCCTCAAGGGGAGCTGTCCTCTGGGTGAGTTGTACACTGGGGGAGTTGTCCTCTAGGTTGTCCTCAAGGGGAGCTATCCTTGAGGGAGATGTCCCCTGGGTAAACTGTCCTCCAGGGAAGTTGTCCTCCAGGGTAGTTTATCCAGCTCAGTTGTGTCATATATCGCCAAAGATAGTGGAAATTTGACTTATCGGAAACAAGCTCTGAACAGGTAGAAATACAAATTGTCATATTTTGTGGTGAGTTTACTAAATAGAAATGCTACCCAACTCAGTGAAACAGCCATTTTGTTACATGTCAAACCCATTTCACCGTACATCTATAAAGGATAATTCCCAGTGCAATTTGCTTTGATGTAGAAGCAGATAAATGGGTTTCGTCACTTTAAGATTTATGTTGGTTGTTTTCACAAAAATATGGCTAGCCAAAATAAATCATTTTAATTTAGAATTGCAGCTGAATTCATTTCATACATTGTGTCACTGCTTCATTAGTCTACACTTAAAATGTGATATTAATTATGTTAGTTACATGTAATAGATATTGTGTATCTCATCAGTGCCATAGTAATTAAGATTAGAGGAAGAATGTAAAAATGAAATAATTTCCATTTATTTCTTCAGTATTATTATTCATTATGCACACAAATGTGACAAAGGTGTGTTGACTGTTTTGGAGAAAAGTTAAATTTTTCTAAGTTTATGTAATGGTCTCTAAATGATGTATGGCATATACATGTAGAATGCGGAAGTGATTGGATTATCTATTTCATCTTTGGGCGATTCTGTTCCAAAAACAATGGCCATTTTCACAACTTTGTCAATCTGCTGTCCAAACAAATGAGGATTTGTTTTAGGGTCATGTTATAGTACTAACAAAAGGCTGTCATAATAATTAGACATTCAGAGTAATTCATCAATTCTATGAAATAGATTGAAAATTAGCCCCTAATCATGAACTAAATTGAAATGAAGTCTGAAATATTTATTACTGAGCACATAGTTGTCAAAAAAAAACAGCAGAGACATATACCTTTTGTTGCACAGCAGTTAAAGTCATCTTTTGGGGGAATTTGGGGCATTATTTAAATATTTAGCTCACCTGAGTCAAAGGCTTAAGTGATCTTGTGTCTAGTCTTCGACGAGTTAATGGGATAACCAGTGCTTGCTGGCTCATCCTAAACACATGACGATATTTTGTATTATGCATATTTCAAATATAGTATACTGAACTTACATGTATATCCATGGTATTTGTATTATATTATATTTGTTGCAATATGTAGATATTTATTTTGCATTTGTAAATACCACATGTCGTATTATGTACATAGATTCTGTAGGTTTTTATTAAAGGGTAAATTATTTGATTTAATAAACTATAACTGAACAAAGAGTAAGTGGTTAATTTACGTAAGATAGCTGTAAATGAGGTGTTACTAAGGTACTACAATTATTATATTATTTTGTCTGACCTTGAGGGAGGATACCAGAAAATATCATCCAAGGCAGAATCATATTGCACGAGTCAAAGATAGGTGCAATGTGGTCCAAGTGAGGGCGATATTTTTGGTATCCAAAAAAGGCCAGGCAATATATATTAGGGATTCTTCCAATTTTGTTTAAATTCATTGTAACCAGCACAAACAATATGATCAATTACTGCCTCCCCGTGGTCTTGTTTGTATTCTGAAAAATCAAAGTTTAAATGGTCATCTGCATTTGTATGTCTGTGCAATTTGTGCATATGATGCACCACACGCGCTACCCTGGGGTACCGTTGTACCCTGGTGTACCGCATTATGTAGCACCCTCTTGTGTCCAAAAATGTATTTTCTTCGGTTTTGATAACTGAGATCAGTGGTTTTGCAGAGGCTGCACAAGTGTACAACAAAAAGACATAAACTTACAAAAAGTGGGGTGAAAATGAAGCTGAAGTTGTTATTTTCACACTTCAAACATAACTTTTACGCAGTTTTGTAACTCAGGGTACAGTGCTGAAAAAAAAATAGTAATTCAACAAAATGGCAGATTTCTACTTGGTACCCCAGGGTACCATTTATGTCATCATTTACTGTTTTCGTGCTGCAGGTTGCACATGGTGCTACAGCATTGTAGAGAAATGACCCCACTTTCATGTATGTTGATTATTTATGTGCATGCACATAGGATGAGGAAATCAGGCGGTACGGAATATATGGCCCGGTTTTAAAGCACAGGTGAATATTGCAGAATACGGGAAGAAAGGAAATATCACGTGATATCGCCCAGGTTGACAACACGTGGGAGACAGTATGCCAAATATGGCTTTTATTTCACCACTAAAATGCCTGATTGACTCTGGTCGATTGTGGGACAACTCTGTATTGAAATGTTTGAATTTTCGCAGCATTTACACTCCACTGATCATATTTGACCAAAAACTAAAGATATCTTTTACGACCATGGCTCGATAGGGCATTAAAATGCACAAATGGTACATGTGAGCATGAGTAAATTTGGGGTGTGCAAAACAAAAACACAATCTTACATTTAAGTCTACATTTCAGAGAGAGATCCTCCAATATACAGGCTGTAATGCTCATGATCATTTTCCTTTTCTTTGTCCTTAATGTCTGAAAGTCTTATTAAATTAATATATGTAAAAGGTTTTACCTTCTGTTTGCCAAGATTGAATTGATCTTGCCAAAATACGTAATTAAATTCAAGAGAACAATATATTGGTTGATACAATAAAGTTTTAAGTTGAAAAAATGTATTATTGTGTATCTTTGAATTGTTGTACATGAGATGTAATGTTTCATGAGTGTTTGTGTATATTGACAATGTTTACCCATGAGTTGTTGCTTTTTTCCCCCTTAAAGGTAAATGACATGATTGGGGGTAGTCCTCAACTTGGGCTGAAACTGCTCTAGAATCAAGTAAACTATGCAAGGATTCTGCTGTGAAAATCTTGTAGTCAAACGTTGACTCATTCTAAAATAAACAACGTCGATATCACTCGTACCACGGAAACCTGCTGATGTGGCTCTCTATGGAGCTTATTTTATCGTCCCGGTAAAATTAAGATACTCTATGTTTATGCTTGATTCTCCATTAAGTAACAAATTACCAAATCCTCCAGGTGGGTGATCCACTCCTGCTAGTGATAGTTGGTATATATTTCAAGTCATGGTCTGAGGCATTTCAAGTGTTACCAATCATGTCACTAACCTTTAGATTTATGTCAAGCAATAAGTCGTATGGTTTCCATATTATCTTAACACTAAAAAGTCCAAGGACTGGGTCTGTGGTGGACCATGGGTCATCCATGTAGGGATGGGACCAGTCACTCACCATCAGAATGATGATGATGATGGAGGGGATGATGATGGTGATGACGATGATGATGATGATGATGATGGTGGTGGTGGTGGTGGTGGTGATGGTGACGATGATGGTGATGACGACGACGGTGGTGGTGATGGCAATGGTGATGGTGGTGGTGATGATGGGGTGTTGATGGTGATGGTGGTGATGGTAATGATGTTGGCGATGATGGTGGTGATGGTAGTGGTGATGGTGTTTTTTTGTGATGGTGGTGATGGTGACAGTGGTGGTGGTAATGATGGTATGGTGGTGGTGACAGTGGGGATGATGGTGATGGTGGTAGTTATGGCGATGGTGATGACGATGGTAATGGTGATGATGGTGATGGTGATGATGATAATGATCATGATCATAGTCATGATGATGATACTAAGTATTAATGCTTATTATTATTATTATTATTATCATCATTATTACCATCATCACTACTACTACTACTACTACTACTACTACTACTACTACTACTACTACTACTACTACTA
>JZLH01S0194428.1:61871-73900 GCA_001188425.1 Eucidaris tribuloides | reverse complement strand
GGGGATGCATACACCTAACTCTACTAGAAATCTAAATAATGGAGGTTTCTTGGCGAGTGCCTTATCCATGCATCAGTGATCTTTTTTTATTCAGAGCCTACAGTAACCTGTGCATAAAAAAATCTCCGACATAGCCATGGCCATGCCCATGGCATGGGCATGGCATTGATTGGCAGTCTCTGGACTAATAATGTGTGAATTCAGCTCAGTCACCTACCTAGATCTATTTCCAGTAGGGGCGAACGCTCAACTTGGGAGATATTCTCCCAAATCACAAATGGGAGTGCTCTCCCATTTTGGGAAAATATCTCCCAAGTTGAGCGTGCGCCCCTACTGAGCTGAGTAGACTCTAACGTAGACTGAAAAATCCGACCGTTCGAAGCAGTTTTTTAACAATTTCTGATCTTCTATAGCTGCTTCTCCACGGACGGAATCCTTCCCAATCTTTTTACGTAGCGGCGTCTCGCTCACCCGTCGTACCTCACCCGAAGCCATTAAAACAAGCAAAATTAAACTGAAGGCAAAATCCTAAATATATACCATATACCGTAACTGTTGAAATCTCCAACAATAGCGATAGCTGTACCAGCTTCACGTTAAGAATGAAGTTTATTACCGGTCTTTTTCGGCGGAGAAAGCACAGCGTACAGGGCGATTTTCAGTGCACGTGATTGAACGTGATCGTGTCAACAGCCTCGCAAGGGCGAGCCGAATCACATGCCGTCGTTAACCAATTCATTCAATCGACACATCGTCGGCCATCGCAGAGCAATGCAAACATGGCGCGGTGGCAGTACTGAGTAAAAAAGATCGGCGATGTACGTCGAATGCGTGCTGAGCTTGATTTCTCTCTATTCTGAGCAGTCGGCTCGGTAATTGGCAGTGGATTTAGCCAGTGAGTATTATCCATCATTTTTCCGTAAATTGTATGGGGCCATGGTCATCTAATAAATGTGATTTCATGTCTCGAAAAGTCCCACTACGACGTAAAAACGATAATTTATCTGACCTAGGTCGCCCATATACAGTCCGCCGCCGTCGTACGCGCCCGGGGGAGGCGGGGGCGATGGTGGACTTACTATGCAGTCTGGGTGAGAGAAATGACAGACTGGTCAGTGGAGCCAGACACGTAGTCATCAGCGGAACCAAATGCTGCGGACCGGAAAAAAGAGCTGATTTTCAGTCTAACTCTAACGTTACTGTCCTTTTATCATATATCATTCAGTCTTGCTACCTTACCTTTATCTTCCTGCATATCAACATACTCAGAATCTGACAGACAGGCAATCAAGCGTGTCAACCGAATGAGGAAACACACGTGCAACACAAGTCATGCACATCAATCATACACCGCCACCGGTGTCAGCAGCGGGGCGCTAGCGGCCGCGGCCCGATGCCTTCGCTACGCCGTATGAGGAGTCTACACGGCCGGTGCAAAAGCCAAACCGCACTGTCTTGGAAATTGGAAAACATGATACATTTACAGATTGTCAGCCATCGTGGGATTATTTCCTTATAACCAAGAATGTTCACATAAAAATACCGTTGATTTTCATTGCAAAGAAATACTTACAAGTTATTATTTCACCAAGAAACAATTCGCCTCTCGTTCCACTACGCTGACACACACGATATTTATTTTTCTCGAATCTCGACCTCAAGTCGGATCGGTCGGCACGTCAAACAAGTACGTCGGATATATCCGTATTGTGTTAATTGCGGATCCCACCGTTGAAAAATTATGTTTAAATAGCTTGGGACTATCGGGCTGGATATATCCGTATTGCGTTTTTACGGATATCCGACCCTCAATAATATTATGGGGAAATTGCACGTGTGTGACGCGTGACTCCGACGCGCTCATCAATTTGCCAGGCCAGAATCCCAGACCGGTGAAGTTCAATGAAATGGGATGACGAAATAATGATGAAACAGTGAATGAAACCACTTGGAGTACGAGTGAAAGGAATGGGACAAGGCCGGGGGGGGGGGGAGGGGAGGGAGGGACAATTAAGGGATAAGGAACGTTACAAGTGGAATCTGGGGGTCGCAGCCCGGGTCGCAGATGGTTGCGCGGATATTGGCCTGTTGCTTGGACCCGTGGGGTCATGACGGTGGATGGGGTGGGGGTAGTCCTAAGTGCCCCCCCCCCGGGTAAGCTACCTGGGGAGCCAAAAGAGATGAGGTAGGGTTAGGGGTGGGGTGAAAGCAGCTACCTGGGAATTATCATTTTCATAAATAAATGACGGGTACACTCTTATTTCTATATACGGAGTCAAAATGGCGTCAGCTGGGGAGTCTACTATATTCCGGATTAAACTGGCTCAATTTCCGAGTTACTTTGACTACCATTCCAATACATAATTTGGGAATCCGAGTCAAACTAGACTCCGCAGAAATAAGAGTGAGAGAAAAGTAGGTGGACGAGGAGGAAGAAGATTTCTTTATTGCACTCATAAATAAAATTTAATGTATAATTTAACTTAATATGAAAATAATGACTATAGCCTAATTAGCCCCAGACCGATGATGACTCAGCTGAAAAAATGCATATTGATTTCTTTTTAATGTTAAAAGTTTTAAATGACTAAGTAGGCCTACACGTAAGAAACGAGAAAGGTCTTGGAGGGATACGTTCCCCTCTGAGGGTGCTGAGAAACATGTGAATTTTTTACCGTCGGAAATAGAATTGAGCCCTTTAGTATTTTTAGATGCGCCAAAGTGCGTATGGGGAGTGTTTGGGAAGGGGATTCCCCTGCCGCCGGAGTGAGAAAATTTGACATGATTACCGTAAGACACACCAGGGTTGCCATTTGGCGTTTTTAACGCCAAAAACACCAAAGTTGGCATTTTTGTACGTTTGGTATTAAAAAAAAATCAAAGTGCACGCCAAAGGTTGGTATTTTTTGGCGTTTTACAGTGCACAGTGGCGTACCGTGGGTCAGCTCAGCCGAAATTGCATTTTGAGATGGTGGATTTTAGCGCTGCGAACGCTAACCGTGCGATAGGGGCGGGGATATATAGGGGTACCCCTGTCAAGTTGTTGTTGTTGTTGTTGCTATTTTTGCGTTAAGATGTATTCCAAAAATCGCCGTATTTCATGAATATATAAGGCTTTTTTTAGATGATATCTGTTGAATGTATGTATGTCATTAGTGGGAAAAGAGCAATTCGCAGGCGAGCGTATGCGAAGGAGCGGTTTGGAACTTCGAATTCTTAGATAGATGAAAAATGCGTTAATGAGAGCCCAATAGCCCAGGATAACATTTCAGAGCAGGGGCGTGGTATACGTGGAAGCGACCTTATGACAGGGGGAAGGGCTTGAATCATCTGAATCGCATGGTTCAGGGGCCACCTTATTGATTCCAAGTGCGCGCGTCCCCGTCTCGGATAGGATGTAAGGCTCCTGAACTCACGCTTAAAGCAGTTTATGTCTATGAGTGCTTGAAAAGGGCAATTTTCGCGAGCGAGACTGTAGCGAGCAAAGCGTTTTGGAACATTTTGAATTCCAAGAAAGTAAAATGCGTTTGCATGTGGCCCGTAGCATTTCAAATGAGGGGATGTCGTATCATAGCGGTATCCTATTACAAAGTGGCTCTAGAGATATGTGTTATTTTTATCGATTCGGCCAGATTGTTACGGCAAATTTGAGATTAACGCCAGACCTTGTTTTTGTAATGTTGTGTACAATACAATTATTTCGATTTTATTTTTCAATTTACCCTCGTTTGCAATAAATTATTTTGCTACTCCTAATGAAAGTTCGAACATCCTGATTAACCTTTTTCCCACAAAGCACACAGCCATGAACGCTATGCAATGGTCATCAAATTTCGATCCCCAAAACGCTAAACTGCCAAAAAATAAACCTCAATCTCACTTCACTAATTTGCTAGCAACATTGTATTTCATTAACTGACAGCCAGAGGCCACAATAAGACATATAAATTGATAATAAGCATTAAATGCAGAGTTTTAGTTGGCCTATCAGCTGCAGGGACCGTTGATTCGACGGGAGTCCAGTAATAACATGTCAATGCTATATTAATTAGATTACCTGCTACCATAAGTCAATAAAATGTGATGGACGGGGGAAGGGCTGATCATACTTAATGGATGGATTTCCAGAGGTGTTCAGTATATAGAGGTCCCGTCCTAGGTTTAGGGTCAGGCGGTTCCGCCCACTGCGCTCACGGCTTCTATAGCAGTTTTACATACGTGATAACTTTGTCACTTCTGCCGACACCAAATTTTCATTTGAATCATGGGTATCATGTCAATTACATATTAACTAAATAGACCCATTTTTTTCAAAATTCTGTAACTTCATTTTCAAAGTAATGAAAATTTAGTAGTCTGAATGGCTCGATAGTCAGGTTATTTTCATTTTTTCTACATATCGTAGATGGTTTGTGTGTGCATATTTCTGTTTGGCGCATGTCAGGGGTCGGGTCTGCTCCTCTCTGAAGTGCTTGAATGCTCACTCTCTTTAGTCTCTTGGCACATTTATGTTAGGATCTTCTATTCAAATAAAAATAAACAGCTCCTCTTCTCTTTTGTCTGGCTTCTACGACTGCTATTCTTTGCTGTGTGTGCTAATGGAGCTATTTTGTTATAACTTTTTTTCTTTCTTTGGTTTGCGCATTCACTCTCTCTTTTATATCGTCTGATTGGTGATAGTTTTCTCTATTATCATTACCCGAATTGCGTCGGTGCCCATCCGTAATCTCTCGGTATGAGTCTTGACGGGCTGTTCGCTGAGGTGTGGTTATGTGTTCGTCGTCTCCCACTGTGATATAGATAGTCCTCTCGGTTCTTCTTTTGTCTGTGTTCTTTTCTATTTTAGAGTCCTTGCTTTCCCAGTGAGGTATTTATTTGTCTTATACGTTGGATTTCTTGTTCCTTGCCGGTGTCTCATCATTTCTCGGTCCTGCTTCTTCGGCGCATGTGTATATCATTATTTTTTCTCAGTTTCTGTTGCCTGTTTATACCCTTCTCAATGGTTATAATAGCACGAATTTCTTTCGATATCTTGATAATCCGGTTCCGCGCTTTCTGATTTTGATTTGATCGCATCTCGCTCTTTCTCTGCTTGTTCCGCGCTCCTCTCCGTTTCCTCTGTTATCTCCCCTCGGTATTCGGCTGGTCGTCTTATTTTTGGCGGGTGTTCTGCTCGATATCTCCTCATTACTTAATTTCTCTGACTACTGGCTCGCTATTTTATTAGTTGGCTTGCTGTTTTTTCGTCTGCTCTGCTAAGTATAACCGGTCTGTATTTACTTACGCTAGTCCGGGTCTGTTTTATTTTCAGCTTTTAGTTGAATTAAGCTCGCGTTCTCATTCTACTGATATGTAGAGACTTTTTATTCATTAATGATTCTCGGTGTTTGCTGAATATATTTAATTTTTGCTCGCGGCAATACTCCGCGATAATTGTTGACGCTTCACGCATAATATAGATGTGATTTATGTACCGCGTTTGTGTGTTGATCTGTTCGCCCCTGTCGTCTGCATGGATCGATTGTTTGGAGCGATTAGAAAATTTCTGATCTATATATTTGTTTCTTGATGTTGATAAGTAGCTGTTGTATTGATACGTCATCGTGTTGTGCTCTCGCCTGTCTTCTCCTTAGTCTGTTCTGCTTCCGCTTTGCTTGCATCTGATATATAGTCATTGAGATCTTTGTGTCTTATTGTAGGTCTGACCGATTTTGAGCTGGGGAAAATGCTTTCCATCGTGAGGGGGGAGGCGATATTCTCAATATCTGACACGATGAAAATATGGCACGCACGGAATTATCCACCCTTGTCATGCAAATACATAAATGTATATACTACTACTATTCAATAGGGTCAAAAGAAACGGGATTTTAATCTCAAGAATTAAATACCAAAATTTGCTCAGTCCGAGCTTTGTCGCCCTGATGCTACATCAGCCGGTAGAGTTTAAGGCATCTTCCTATGACTAGAACCAGAACCAACAAATACAATTAATTATAACATTTTGACAGTAAAGGCTTAAAAACGAAGATTTCGCCTGAATGTCTATTTCAGAAGGTGCCTTATAGCACAATTCTAGTCGCCTTCAGTTTCTTTTCTTTTTCTTCCTTTTCTCTTTTTTTCTTCCTTTTTTTTTTTCTATGCTGGTCCGATTGGCGTGGGGGGGGCGGCACGTGCCCCGTAGTTATCGCTGACAATGATTTCAAAGGTGT
Organism: Eucidaris tribuloides; assembly: GCA_001188425.1. Lineage (NCBI taxonomy): Eukaryota > Metazoa > Echinodermata > Echinoidea > Cidaroida > Cidaridae > Eucidaris > Eucidaris tribuloides. The sequence continues at coordinate 67,688 of JZLH01S0194428.1, read as the reverse complement.
GCCGCGATGGTTGATGCAGTTTGAAGAAGAAATTTAGTTCGCAAATTGCTTTGCATTTTTGATAGTGTATTGTGTAATATTTGCTCAGTTCGCTGTTCAATAAGTAGTTACATCGCGTATTCCTTAGCGAGCGCGAGCGGTATTTAAAACGCGAATTAATTCCTAGAAAGAGAGAAGAAGTTCTTATTTCAATAAATGTCAACGATTAAATACCGAATCAACGCGTTGGACAATATTCTCGTCAAAGATTTTAAAACAATTATTTCAGCATTACATGAAGCGGCCTGCAAGAAGCATTGCACAAACTTATGAGATTAAGCCGGCGATTTAAGCAGTTTTAATAGAAGAAAAAAGAAGACTTACCCTATGTTAAGTCTATTCAAATGTGCATTTAAGATCACTTTTAAACTGGCTATTCCAGTTTTTCTTTTTCTTTTTCTTCCTTTCCTTTTCTTATCTTTTTTTTCTTGCGCGCCGATGGGGCGGGGCACGTGCCCCCCGTGCCCCCCGTAGTTACGCCACTGCTAATATATTTTATCATTATAAAACCCCGGTTACCGTAATAAAATGTCAAAATTTTCGGTGAGCTTCGCGTGCAAAAAATGCAATATAGGCGAACAATTTTTTGCGCAAGCGCCGCAAAAATTGAATATTGTGTACTAATAGTTTAATGGTTTTGTGTTGCCTTGCGCTACTTTTTAAACACATTCTTGCATTACGTTTGAAGAATTTTTCAATTTGTCATTTTGTTTGGGGGGAGGGGCAGGAAAAAGTTTTAAAAATTCTACATTTTCGGTTTCGCAAAGTACGAAAAAAAATGAACATTGTGTCAGCTTAATAGTTTTGTAGTGCCTTGCGCTGCTTGTTAAACGCATTTTCCAATTTAGTTTTATTGGAGGGGGGGCAAAACAATATGTTTGCCCCAATATTTTCATTTGTGTGGTAATAAAAAGTCACAATTTTCGGCGCGCTCCGCGCGCAAATTACAATGTATATAGGCTGGCAATGCAAAATTGAATATTGTGTAAGTTTAAAGTGATAGGCTAACATTGTGGAGCTTCAATTAAAAAAAATTGTCAAACTTTGATATCTGAGCTATATAGTATGTTCAAATGGACAAAGTTTGGAAAGTTACACTGCCAATGGCAAGTTATACATGAATAAACAATAAAACTCGGGGCGAGTTTTATTAACCTAGGTGTAGGCCTACACACAGTAAGTCTATGGGAGGAAATGGGCAAGTAAATCTGGTCAACTTACGATTTTCAATTTTTTAAAGCACTATAATCATTTTGAAATACAATTTTTTTCAGGGCTTCATTTTTAGACCTTATCAAAGACCATGGGGAATCATGCGGCTCAGATTTTTTTAACTGTGGTAAATGTTAGCCAATACCACTTTTCAAAATATTCTTGTATTACGTTTTAAGAATTTAAATTAGCCAATTTTTTGGAGCAGGGCAAAAGTAAAAAAAAAAATCAACATTTTCGGCGGGCTCCGGCGTGGTAATATAAAAAAATAATATAATAATTTTTTGCAAAGCCACTTTATGAACACGATCTGCATAGAGGGTGATCAGATGCAAGGGTTTTTGTAGCTTAGAACAGTTGTCGGTGAAAATCACCGACAAAACTCTTCATGAAACGCTCCCCAGGTCCAATTTGTCTTAGCCAGAATAACGAATTGAGAGTGGGTGAAATATTCGGATTTATTTGTCTCTAAATGGGACCCACAATGTAGATTTAAAAGGTGAAAATGCATTTTTTTTCTTTCACCGGAGGGTAAACCACCAGCTAAAAATGAAAATTTCCTTAAAGGGGCAACCAGATCCTCCCCAAAACAATATAATTTGTCTAATTAGCCAGAATAACGAATTGAAAGTGCATGGATGGATTAATTTGTCACAAATGGAGCCAAAAATATACATTTAGAAAATTGAAAATGCATTTTTTTCTTAAACAGGCAGGGGAAACTTCCTCCCAAAGTCAGACCCTCCCCAAAGCTGGCCGATTGTCTAATTACCCACACTACGATTGAAAGAAGATGGAGACAGTATATGCATTAATGTGTCACCATAAGGGCCAAAAATGTACAATCCCCAATCTTGCTAATTTATATAGCCCTATCTTTAAAACGTATTTTCACCATGCTTAGAAATTTTCCATGTTTTGTTTTGATTTTCTTCAAAAAGTCCTATACTCCCTCGCATGTCTTGATATAGCCCCTTCAACATGTTGCTCGAGAACCCTGCCTGGCAGGCCTACAAGTGTGTAGGCATATTACGCGCTCTGAACTTGCGACACATTAATTGAACTGCAATTGGCAGCCAATGAAGCTTTTGTGAATTCTAGCGAAAAAGATAAAAAAGAAAGAATTTGAACGAATGAATAATAGTAATAAAAAAATAACCAGACCTACCGACCCCCCTTCCCTGTGTTTTGTCACTTATAAGGGCAAACAACTTCTTTTTTTTTTCTATTTTTTTTTTTTTGGGGGGGGGGGGGTATATGTTCGTTCGCTTAAATCGGATCCTTCTACGTCTGGCCGCTCCCGCTTAGTTGAAAAATCCTGGCTACGGCTCAGTGGGGGTGTGAACACCGCCCCCGCGTCCCTTCATGGTCGGCAGTCGCAATATCATGGGCGCCCAGTCAGGGTCATGCCAAAGAATCGAAGTGCTATAAGGGAAGAGAGAAAAGAGGAAAATATGAAAGGGACACCGCCTCCAGATATACGCGCTCCGACAATTTATTTATGCAGGCGGCAACAGACCAGGCGCCGGTCCGCGGCGCGTTCTACGGGGGACGGGGGCCTCTTTGGCGGGCCATAAGCACCCCGCGTGCCACCCGCCAAACAAACAGGAAAAAATGTGCTCAAGACTCGATCCCCCCCCCAAAAAAAAAAAAAAACAAGATCAAGGTAAATATAATTTAAAAATTAAAGAAATAAAAAATCGGAGCGAAAAATGTTTTACAAAAAATATTAATGAATAAACTGAAGTGATCTATAGGCGAACACTTAGATATTGATATAAAGACGGAAGAATATCACTCAGAAACGACGTCTTTTTCACAAAGTTCTAAACCCGGCCGGGCGCTCGGTCGCTTCGCTCCCTCGGACGACCACATTTACATTTTTCGCATAGTCCTACACTTCTATACATTCTTTTTGAACACCGACTGGACAATCCGCTAAAGAAATGATACATGTACCGTTTAAAATATATTCGCATGCGAAACCCATCTTTTCTGTGATGGCGTATTTTCAAAAAGTTCCTGAGGTCGTGAGGAGGGAGGTAGTCGCCTCTCATGTGCGTACGCCCACAGCTGCGATTGCTTCGCTTCTCAGCAAGCATGAATATCTCATTTACAAGTTTTTCACAAACTGCGTAAATCTGTCTGTTGAAAAACCTATATATGACAATCTTCATAAGATATATACCTTAAAATATGTAATTTTTACCAATGTCTAAGAAACCGCGTCTTTCTATGCGTATTTTTCAGAAAGTTCCTATAACGCATCACCCTCCCCGCTCGGTTGATTCGCCGCTGCCCTGTCGCAATTAATGGTACTCAGTCCCTAATATCTTTGCTAAAATAAACCTGTGAAATATGTATTTACCAATCATAGAAGCCTCTTTCTATGGCGTATTTTCAAAAAGTTCCTACCGTGGAGAGGGGATAACCACCCCCCACACACACACACGACACAACCTTCAGCCGGCTTCGATACCTCGCAGAGTATGAAGTATAGGCCGCGCCCTACAGTTTTCAACATATGTTCCTGACCATCTTTTTTTGAAACTCTGTCTACAATGCCTAAAATCAAGTCGGTTTTTCTATAATGCAGGTAAGTTCCTAAAATTTGAGCGTGCCGTGGGCAAGGGCGTATCGCCGCCTCGCCACACAAGCCTCCCCTCCGCAAGTATAGACTACTTAATACAGTTTTCATATACTTCCTGTAGCATCTTTTTTGAAAAAAGCCTGCATGACTATGCCGACCCCTAATAATATTTATAAAAGGTATAGATCTTTCAGGGCGTAGGGCTGGTTTGGGCCAGCGGGTGAGGAGGTTGCACATCTTGGAGAGGTGGAACTAAAAGTGACGAGGTGGGGAGGTCAGCATGCTTGAGAGAAGTGGAACTAAAGGTTCGTAAATCAGTCGCGTTGAAAGCAGAAAGAAGTGTTCTACAAAATTTCGTGTTTGGGTTGGCTTGCTCGCAGGGCGGAACTACCTATGGCTGTGCTGGCGGGGGGGGGGTGCACGTGCACCCAGTGAGCAGCCGCCGCCCAGCCCCTACGCCTGCTTTCGTTAAAAAATCTTTGCCGTATTTTCAATATTTCCTGTCGGTGGGAGAGGATATCCTCCCTCCCACAGTACGCCCCCTCCCCCACTCAAGGTTGATTCGCTCCTTCGCCAGTATGTCCACGCTCTCAGATCCCTAAAATATGTCAGAGAAAGCAGATAGATTTACCATGCCTAGAAAGAAACGTCCTTTTGCTATGCGCACAAGTATGACTACTTTAATACAGTTTTTTATTGTTGTTCATCTTTTTGAAACGCTGACTATACTAATTCCTAATAATCTTTCCATAAAATAGGTGACCTTTAAAATAGGTATTTGCCAAATGCCTAAGAATCGACCGGTCTATTTTCTATACGTGTTTTCAAAAAAGTTTCCTACATGGGAAGCGGGTTATGCCCCTCTCCCACACCGCTCCCGATCGCTCGGCTTCGGCTTCGCTCCGCGATCTGCAATGTTTCTGTCAACCCCAGTAGCTCCCTAAAATTTCCGCTCTAGACACCGCGCCTGCACAACGCAGCAATACGCCCACACCTCTTTGCAAAATGAGAAAAAAAAACGAAGATTCATAGTATACTTAAAATATGGGAATCAAAATTTTACCACATTTTGAACAAACATAAAGAGTGATGGTACTTAAGATTTGGAACAGATCGCCCCTATTTTAGAAGACGCAATAAAAAACTCATGTAATTTGGTGAAATCGCCCCCCCCGGCCGCACCCCAGACGAAAAAAAAGCACCGGATGCCATCCGTTGACGTGCCTTTCTAGTAGAACATCCTTGCAGATCGGCATGTTTTCTATTTGGCAAGTGCCGGTCAAATTGACCAGTACGGCCCCCCCCCCCTACTGCGAATTCAAAAAGGTCTAGGGACGGTCCCCTGGGCTTGAAGTTATGACTTCCGGAGGCTTGTCAGCCCCCGATCGCCCCGACAAGTATCAATTATGTTTTATAAATGACCCGCTGTTAGCCAATTCCATATTGGCAAGTGCCACTTATTTGGGAAATGAAGCAGTATTTGTAATTATTGTTGACTGTCCCAATGCCGACCGAGGTCGGGTTTAAACGGAAAAACTTTGTTAGAAAAACCGAAGTGAAAACAACAGCTGAATTTGTGTATACCAGATGGCTTTAGTTAATGAAAGAGAAGAAAAAAAAATGCGACTGAAACCGCCGACGCCGAATACTATCAACTGAAACAACGCCTAAATTAATGATAATCGTGGTGAAGATCAGCCGATTTCAAGTTTTTTAGAACGCTAAATCTAGGTCAAAGAAAGAAAAAAATCAAGTGAAACAAGGGCTAAATGTTGTGAAAGAAAGAAAAAAAAAACCGAATTGAAAACAACCCCTCTAAATTAGTCGACAGAAAAATGTAAGGCGAAAAACAGCTAGTTTTTTAAACAGCTAAATTAGAGAAAGAAGGAAAAGAATATTAAAATGGTACAACGGCCATGAGACATACCGTAAACCTTGATAATAATGTTTGGAATGTCGACTAGTGAAGAGACAAG
>JZLH01S0194428.1:40612-51162 GCA_001188425.1 Eucidaris tribuloides | reverse complement strand
GATGAAAGAAGAAAAAAAAATCGACTGGAAAGCGCCGTATATCAACTGCAAAAACGGCTAAATTGAATGATTAGGCTAACATTTGTGGAGCTTTCAATTAAAAAATTGTCAAACTTTGATATCTGAGCTACATGGAGTGTTCAAATGGACAAATAAACACCCTACAGAAATACAAAAGTTTGGAAAGTTACACTGCCATGGCAAGTTATACATGAATAAACAATAAAACTCGGGCGAGTTTTATTAACCTAGTGTTACACACAGTAAGTTATGGAGAGAAATGGGCAAGTGAATCTGGTCAACTTACGAATTTTCACTTTTTTAAAGCAATTTTGAAATACATTTTTTTCAGGGCTTCATTTTTAGACCTCATCAAAGACACTGGTAGCATGGGGAATCATGCGGCTCAGATTTTTTTAACTGTGGTAAATGTTAGCCAATACCTTTAATGAAAAAATCGTGTGATACAGCGGTTCAATTTTTTAAACGGCTAAATTAGTCAAAGAAAGAAAAAAAATCAAGTGAAACAAGGGCTAAATTTGTGAAAGAAAGAAAGAAAAAAAAAACCGAATTGAAACAACCTCTAAATTAGTGACAAAAATGAAGCGAAACAACAGCTAGTTTTTTAAACAACAGCTAAATTAGAGAAAGAAGGAAAAGAAATCAAATGGTCAACGGCCATAGACAACCGTAAACCTTGATAATAATGTTTGGAATGTCGACTAGATTGCTGTTTATTGCCAACATTCAATTTCACATTTGGACGTCAAAGAATGAGGTCAAATGTTATGTGAGATGTGCCACTTCATTACTTCTATAATGCAAACCAAATTGGATTAGAGAACTCACGTTATGGCATTTTTTTTTGGGGGGGGGGGTGGCGGGGGCTGTGTATTTTGCTTGAGATTGATCTTGTACGTGAGCTATGACTTTAAAAACTGAACTTGGTCTATAGCATTTTCCTGTTTGAAACACGAGTACAAATTTCATGGGGCTAGATGAAAATTATGCATGTGAGACTGTTCACAAACATACCGACAAACAAACAGACAAACTTGCATGTGATCACAATATCCTCCAACTTCAACCCTAAATGAATTCTAGTTTTCAGATCTCCCGGCAGATCTCTTAAATGAATACATGAAACGTGAAAGTGTTTTATTCAATTGATAAAATAAAAGCACATTTTAATTTTGCTGTATTGTTATTTATTTCACATTTGGTTTTCATTAATTTATGATCTCGTAATATTAATGTTAGAGCATTGCTCTGATTTGATTTTTTTTTTTTTGGGGGGGGGGGTTATGTATGGCCTATAATTTTCATGCAAAATTCCACATTGCTTGAGATTGTTCACTTTGAAATGTTAACTTGTTTAATGTTTAGTTTTCATTAATTTGAGATCTAATATTGATGTTAGAGTATTGCATTGAGTTGTATGTCAGTTATATGTAATTATTGTTGTCATGGTTGTTGTTTTTTTTTATTTATACCGTACTTGTATCATTTCAGTGTATTTTGGGAAACGAACTTGTATGGGTTCTTTATGATCTTCTTCGTAATCCCAAGCCCTTGATAAACACTATTATAAAACAAAACCAAAGAAGCAACTTCGTCGTTCAATCAATCAATCAATCATGTTTATTCGCCAAACAGTGAAACAATAAATATTATTGTAATAAGTTGATGTACATAACATTTCTCAATAATTATGTAGATGTTTGGGCGAAATAAACTCATTCATTCATTCATTCATTCATTCATTCATTCATTCATTCATTCATTCATTCATTCATTCATATCATTCATTCATTCATTCATTCATGCATTTCCTCACACTCGATAGACTCCACTGAAAAGTTCAGTGATCGACTCCCAGGCCGCCGCGTCCCAGGCCAGCTGATAGAACACGTGATAACAATTGCGCGCGCAGCTAGCTCAAGAGTTAAGCGTTGCCAGTTTTAGGCGCGGCCATTTTGGAGGAAGTCATTGCAAGCTGAATTTTGCTTCAAATCGAAGACGTTTTGCCGAGAAACTAACACCGTTCAACACTAAATAAGTATTTTTAAGTGAGTGTAAAATCCAAATGTTCAAGATTGTGTCTGTTGTGTGTGTATATTGGGGAAATTGTTGAGTATTTTAACCGGCAACGTCAGTGTAGTTGCCGAATTGTGGCAGTTTGTTGCCGGTGTGTCTGTGCAAAAAAATAACGAAAGGAATAATAACATACACCGAATTTGATAAATTTTTCATAATTTGTGAATCAATTAACTCTGATAATCATTCATTTAATATAATTTCCTATCTTATTTACCCATTTCATGGCAATAAGAACCCAACAGATATACACGGTTCGGCGAAGCGGTGGTGGGGGCATTGTGTAGTCCCTTGCCTTGATTTTTATGTAGGGTAGTTTCCTGCGCTGAGCAAGGATGCGTCTCGTAGGGGAAACCCCCTACCGTTCTGGCCTGCCACTTGTAGGGGAAAATCCCTACCGTAGAGAAGAGTAGGGAATACATCCGGGGGAAAAAGACCTTGACCCTAGGGGAAAGTACATGTAGGGATTTTTGATGATTTGTAGGGGATTTTGACAATTTAAAAAAAAATATTCTTCAATCCTCAAACTAAGATTTTCTAAGAACTCCCATTAATATTCGTCAGTAACGTTAGACATCATGAATGATGGTAAGGCAATGTCCAAGTTGAAGAGCTACCAAGTCTCACGCATTCTGCATGAGACTCGCGCATTTAGGGTTCGTCTCACGATCTCGCGCATGGCACCCATTTTTCTCATGCATTAGGACCCAACAGGGGAAAAAAGGTATAATAAGTTAGATCTATTTCCCTTTTGTCTTTCAAAATAAGTAAAAAATAGTCACTTCAGTATGCACCAGATAGCACCATAAAAGGCATTAACCCATTCAATACTAAGACCATAATTTGCCTTTTTATCTTGGGATGTGGCTGTATTTACCCCATCTAATCAATATGCTAAAGTAGAGAAAAATATCAGCTATGTATTCAATGAACAGGGTGCTACAAATATTTATTTTGTTATGAATATTTAAATGACATTTAACTAGAATATTCATTAAACATCAAATTGGCAACGGCTGTTGTTCTGATGAGGCTTTGGGTTGTTCCACTTTGTTGGTGGGTGATGTATTGAACTAATTGAGAAGCATATTGTACGGACGTGTTTTTCTTTTGTATGTCGTTTAAAAGTGAAATTTATTCAATCAAAAATTATTTTTAATCTTAAATTTCACAATAAAAATAAGATCTTAAAAATTTCCCCAATAAATAATTAATTAATTACACTAATGTTTGACACATCATTCAATACCCATTACCCTGTATATGTAATAGACTATTCCAGTATGTTGCCGATTTGATGAAAAAGCAATTTTGTAGTGATTATTTTACGCTGGACAGGCTGCGAATATTTTATTTACACAACTGTTTAGCCATATCGGTTAAATATGCTCTTCAAACGACTGGCAGCAAAGACTGACGCGGGTATTTGGGATCGCACAGTTATCGCACTGCTGGTGGTCAGTGTGTCGTCGCGACTGCTCGTGTTCCGTATTGTGTATGCTGTATGCTACCTGTATTATGCTGTACATGTAAATGCACAGTGTACATGGTGCAGAGGGACGTGGAATACTGTAGTGCAGTGCTTGAAACAATGACCATAGTGCAACGTGTGTTCATTGCGATAAATTGCATGAGTCTGATGCTTACGGGTTATACTTTTCTTCGTATTTTCAGCTGCCTTGGATGTATGTGCTATCCGACTAGTGTAAAGGAAGAGGCTACTGGACATTTGAGAAATTGTAAAGAACCTAAAGTAATATAGATCTACATGTATCTAATTATCACGCATGTTTTAGGGGGCGTATTTCTGGCCTCAATATTCATTCTGCATGTTTCTACATGTGCAAATTATTACTGATAAATAGTGGTATATTTATAAGAAACAATTAATTACATCTACTACTTGAAATTACGCCTTTATGGCTTATATTATGAGAAACAAATCAATTCATCTACTACTGCCCCACCTCCCCCCTACTCACCCACTCACCACCACCACCACCAACCTCGGCCAAGTGTGTACAATCTGGCATGCGAATGTACGAGGCATTCGTTCGCCGTGCATGGCGATGGCACTGCATGATTCTATAGCTATGCATCACATACAGACCAATGAACTCATGGTGCAGACCGCCGAGGAGGTAGACCTGTTAGACTCCAACCCCAGAGCACTTCTTCAAATACTTTGCTGAAAATGGCTAAACAGTTGTGTAAATAAAATATTCGCGGACAGGCTCTAGTATTGAATGAGTTAAATCGCGAAAATATAACCACCGCAAAATATTCAGTCTGTACAGTATTACATGTATGTGTACATCTGATTTCTTGTTTATTTACCATTCTTTATGTGGTTTAATATAATTTCCAGTATTTTAAAAATGTGTACTATGTAGGGGAGAGCGGGGCTAGTTGGCACAATTTTTCGGATTTTGCCTCTCAAGAGTGGAATAAATTGATTGATTAAATTATAGCTATACTAGTATGAAGGGTGTTATCTGGGCTATAAATGAGGGGTACAATTTCAATTCAAACCTTTTTAGTTTCTTATATATTTTACTATAAATGACATCATGTCAAGTGTGCCAACTAACCCCACCCCCGGGGTTAGTTGGCATATGGGGCGGGGTAAGTTGGCAAGATAAGCTTTATGTATGGTACTGTACATGTTACCCTATAAAGATCACATAATATTCAATCACAGTGAAACAGATGAATACCCATTAATTTATTTCTTATTCACATACTTACACACTAAACACTTACTACATACATGTACTGTATAGTACATACAGTCACACACACACACACACGCACGCACGCACGCACGCACGCACGCACGCACGCACACACACACACACACACACTCACAAACATACAGTATACATAACATATAGGCATGCATAGGCAAACATACATGTACAGCATGCACACAAACTGACTCACACAGTAATTTTAAAAATAAATACATATTTTTACAGTCTGATACATTTTCACAAACATTAAGAATTTATAGAGAATTAGCACTTTTTATGTGATTTTCAAAGTTGAATAAATTGCATAGGGTCTAAGTTTGCATAATTCTTATCTTCCCAATATGTCTGGTCTTGATTTTGTACTTGGCCCTGGTCTTGGTTTTGGATCCTAGTACACTTTCAACATTGTTTATCATTTATTTGGAAAAAAAAACCCTGGAAGTAATGGCTTTGTGAATGCAATTTGTGTGAATGCACTCATTATACACGTAACTCATAATTCTGTATTGGGGGGTTAGTTGGCACACATAACACATGATTCTGTATTGGGGGGTTAGTTGGCGACACCCTGCCAAAATGTGTGCCAACTAACCCCGGACTCAAAGTGCCAACTAACCCCAAGGGCATTTTTGGGACTTTGAAGACCCTGTGGTCAAACTAAGCAAACAAGACCAAATATCACTAGCCTTATTTTATAGATAAATACAGCCTAATTATAAATAGCTAATACTTGCTATTCTTATCGTTTAGCATTAGTAAAAAATAATCAAAATTTTCGAGAATCAGAAAAATTACTCAGAAGGCGAAAAATCAAACTTATCCCTCTAGCACAAACCATATCAAATCTAATTGGGCTCAATTTTATGGTGGAGAGTTGGCAATGCCTACACCCGAGTGTATTACTGAGAAAAATATTAAGCTGTAAGAGAAAATTACAATGTTCCAACATACCCACGCCGCCAACTAGCCCCGCTCTACCCTACATTTTATTTTGTTTTGTTTTAATATTTAACTGAAAGATAAAGTTTATAAACATAAATATTGCATTACAAATAAATTATGTAAATATGATGTATAGTTACGGTACTACACCATACATGTAGTATTATTTACATTACAATCTTTCATTTCATGTTCTATTTTAAATCCTTTCAGCAATAAGAGCATGGAGGCTGATGATAATAGCCAGGTGGTGGAGGCCATCATGCAGCTGGAGCACGCCTCACGAAACGAAGTTGATGTAGCAGAAGAACAGTTGGCAGGGGACAATCTAGACAGGGTGGCCGTTGAAGTAGTTCCCCACCCACAGGACCAAGATGTACGTGCATCGACATCAGAGATACATGTCACATCGAGTACTGGTCATCTAGAAGGGGCAAGCCAAGGTGAGGATGAGGATCTCGGAGATGGAAGACCTGAAATTGAAGGAGATGGCCTCTTCGGAAATGATGTGGACTCAACGCTTAAGACAATTCAGATTTTCGAATTCAGTGGGGATGACTTGGTGCAGAAGGATCATATTGAATTTCACGGACTGGGGGGCGGTTCCGACGACGAGGATGAAGAATTTGATTCCCACAGTGAGAGTGATCTCACAGATGATTTTGATGAGGATTTGCCGTATCGTTGCAAGTTGTGCAAGAAGAGCTTTGGGTACAAGAGTAATCTGATTCGCCACGAGAAAACACACACCGGAGAAAAACCCTACGTCTGCATGCACTGTGGCAAGGCTTTTGCACTACACTCGTATCTGATACAGCACGAGCGCGTACATCAGTCGGACAAAGATAAGCCGTACATTTGCTACCAGTGCGGAAAGTGCTACAGTGACCGATGGATGTTGCGTAAGCACGAGCAGATGCACGAGGACTCCGCCAAAGATGCGTCGGGCGTACACAAGTGTCAACAGTGTGGCCGCACGTTTGAGCGTGCCCGAAACCTGAAGCGCCACGAACGGGTCCACCAGGGTCAGACGGAGACGAACATGTACAGGTGCCACGTGTGCGGCAAAGAATTCCGCATCCTCAGCAATTTCAAGCGCCACCAGAGTACCCATTCGGAGGAGAAACCATTCAAATGCATGACCTGTAATAAGTCATTTACCCTGCTGCATTACTTGAAACAGCACTACAAAACCCATATGGAGAGCAAAGACAAGATTAAGCACATGTGCTCATTTTGTGGAAAAACGTTCAGTGAAAACTGGTACTTGCGCAAGCATGAGGAGACCCATATGGAGGACCCACAATTCAAGTGTAAATTTTGCAACAAGATCTTTTCATGCACGAGTAACTTTAAGCGGCACGCTCGCGTACATACTGGGGAGAAACCGTTCATCTGTCAGTATTGCGGGCGGGCCTTCTCCGAAAGCGGAACCCTCCGCCGTCACGAACGCACCCACACAGGATCCAAACCCTTCGTTTGTCAGTACTGCGGACGTGGCTTCACCGTCAGCCACGCGATGAAACGTCATGAACGCACCCATCTGGAAGAGAAGCCCTACCGTTGTAAGATCTGCGAACGCGCCTACACGGACACAGCGCGCTGCAACGCCACGAACGTACTCATCAAGTGGAGAAGAAAGACGTGCAGATAACGACGACCACCATCGGGGACGGGCAGGAAATGATCCCCGTCACTCACATGGTCCGCATCGTCCAGATGGCGGGAAATCAAGTCCAAGAAGTCCAGGAACTGGTCCCGGTCTCTGTCGCAGGTGGGAATCAAACCAACCAACCCCAACCCCAGGAATACCAGGTGATAGAAGACGTCTACAGGGCATCGTCAGGCACGCAACCCATCACCGTTCAGACTGTGTATGATACGGGAGGACTCACCTACCTGACATCCCAGTAATAACGAAGGCAATATTAAAGCCAAGTTAAATTCAGTTAAATAGTTTGTCCCCACCAGCATCAATTTTGGGCACTAATTTTGTATTGTTTTACTGGTAGATGCATTTATTAGGAATTCCTTAAAAATTGATTTTGAAAATATAAAAATTATTTTTGCTGGAGCCCGTTTTTTTTTCTTGATAACTCAAAACAAATAATTGCATAAATAACATGTGTAAACAACACATTGAGAGTCATGTTTGATTATAAATATGTAAAGTTCTGAAATTATACAACATTTAGAGCAGGCACCACCTAAATTAGGGTTCCCATGCCAGCTCAATAATGTGAACAGCAACAACAAAAGTAGTAAGACCCCCTTATCACTGTTCCCAGAAAGTCTGTACACGTCAGAGACTACTTTTTAAACTTGCATGATATAAGAAGTTTAAATTCATCCACAGTTCATCCCCAGTTGAGTCCTGAGCTTTTTAAATCCATAGCATTTGATCCTAGAGAATACTCCAAGTACACGTATTCCAGTTCATTTGCCTTCATATCTCTGATGGACGTTTGTGTATACAGTTCTTGTACAAATCTTGGTGGTCGTATAACTATTAAGATGACATTAGACTGCGGCATAATGCATCTAAGTACTTTAATAAGTTGTACATGTACTGTACAAAAAACTCAATAGGAAATTTTAGGACTGAAATTTCAACATAATTTTAAGCAGCTTCCATTCTGAATGTCTTGTTCTTCAGCTCTGCTCTGCAGAAATACACATGCAGCACCCTCCATTAAGTATTGCAATACAGTGTGAAGGAAGGTACATGTAGCTTCATTTCTGATGTCCAGATGAGTTTGTAATAGATCATTGAATTTGCAAGATAAAACTGCTGTGTATTTTAGGTATGTACATGTTTTGTACTATAAGTTGCAATATATCAGGAAATATTAAGCTACAGTTCATCTTAAACTAAAAAGATAAGGCAGCTGCTATTTAGAAATAAAGGTACATCTGTAATTTTGCAGAATGATTTTGTACATGTAGTTAATTGGATCTCAGGTTAAGTAAACTGTTGCAAAGATTAAGAATATTTCTGTGTTTGATTTATTTGTACATTTGCCCATTTTACCTTCGTTTGTAAGACTGACAAGTGAAGACTCGTCAATATACCTGTACTGTAATGTAAAATATATATTTTTGGATGCAGTTTGCAAAAGACATTTTGATCTGTATGGTAACCATTTTGGGAATACTGTCATACATAGACTGTACATATTATTCATACTCTATTTTTTAAGAGTTACCTGTTCTTAAAGGCAAGGCTCACCCTGACATCAAGTTGGTTTTAATAAAAGCAGAAACAATGAGAGAAACATATCAATGCATGTTTGGCGAAAATCCACCAAAGAATAACAAAGTTATGAGGTTTCAAAGTTTTAAATTACATGTAGTGACGTCACATGCGAGCAGCTCCCAATATGTCATGTAATATAAATTACATAAATTTCCATTTTTTGATGGTTCATGATAACTGAATGCGGTTTTTTCATAGAAGCATGTATGAAATAATGTTTCTGATAATATATTGAATGCACAGGTAAGATCTTGTGAGAAAACGGCACTTTTATGGAATTTATATCACATGACATATGGAGAGCTGCTCGCATGTGACGTCACAAATTTAAAACTTTGAAACCTCATAACTCTGTTATTCTTTGGTGGATTTTCGCCAAACTTTCATTGATATGTTTCTCTCATTGTTCTGCTTTTATTAAAACCAACTTGATGTCAGGGTGAACCTTGCCTTTAAGGCATCTAGCTGTACATGGTAGACCAGACAAATGTTATGACTTCCATTTTGCATTATACTTAGGTCACAGTTTAGTAAATTGCTTGCGGTAAGCGGCATGGGGATCGTCACATGCATGGTGGGATGTGTTCAAAATATTGGTATTATAAATAAAACAGGGTTAGCAGCTGTTCTGATCAAAAACAGTAAACAGCCCTTACATGAATATTGTATTGCATTGATCTCCATTTTCTGTAATGTGGTTGGAAGTATATAATGCTTTGTGATAAATTTCTGAAATGAATTTCTTCAAAGAAAATACATGTATATTGCTGAGAAGTTTATGTTGTTGTTGATAAGTACTGGCAGCATTAATCATTAGATTTTGTAAGAATTACTATTGCATGGTAGATTTCTTGCTGAATGAACAATCAAACAAATTGAATCTTCATCTCTTTGTTTATTGCTTGATTTTCATTGAGATATATTTTAATGGAATTGCGTTTGTTTCCCTTGGTGTTACAATTCATTTTGCTTTTATTGTCTTACTGAACTTTGAAATGGGTGTAAATTTAAAATAAAATTTATGGATTCGAAGCAAACATGTCAGTATTTGGTATTGAATGAAATTTAGTATCTTATGATGTGTTACTGATATAAGCGAATAAGTGTACATGTATAAAGTGACTGTGAAACATTACCAATCATTCTATCAAGCACTTTGCCTTTTTGGCTGGGGGTGGGGCAGCTCTGTGGCTCATACATGTAGGTCAATATTGTACCTCATGGAATACTAGTGGTTTCCAGGCATAATGCTGCAAAGTGAAATGTGGGTATAAAAGGTGGTGGTGGTGGTGGTGGTGGTGGTGGTGGTGGGTGGGTGGTGGTGGTGGTGGTGGTGGGTGGTGGTGGGTGGTGGTGGGTGGTGGTGGGTGGTGGTGGTGGTGGTGGTGGTGGTGGTGGTGGTGGTGGTGGTGGTGGTGGTGGTGGTGGTGGTGGTGGTGTGTGTGTGTGTGTGTGTGTGTGTGTGTGTGTGTGTGTGTGTGTGTGTGTGTGTGTGTGTGTGT
>JZLH01S0194417.1:10482-27275 GCA_001188425.1 Eucidaris tribuloides | reverse complement strand
CAATGCCATCATTTGCCATAACACAATGATTGGTAGTTCTGTTCAAATTCTACGTCTTTTGACTCAGTTTTTGATACAAATTAATGTGTGATAAAAAGTCGACTATTGCGTTCCGATAGTCGGAGTCGCGACTCCGTGTAGGCAGTTGCGACTACGACTTTTCGCGACTTAGTCGTGCAACAGTAGTCAATACCATGGACACAGGTCAAGAAAGAAATAAGCGGAGAGGGAAATAGGTCTAAATGATTCTTGAATTCTAATTTTCTTCAGGGAAAGATCAGGGAATTTTGTTTCCATGAAATACTCGGAACACTGCTTACCAATCTTACCAACAGTACTTCTTGCTTTTAGTAATTCATCTTCTCACTATCTTATTCTCTCTTTTTTTTCAGATCGAATGAACATGCTTCATCGACAGATGGGCTACCCTAACCCACCCACCTACACCATGCCAGACTCCCAGCATATATACACCTTCTCCACGCTTCTCGCCAACCGTGCAGCCCAGGCCGTCTACACAGGCCAGTCGGACTCAATACTGGCGTACCACCGAGTGCAGTCCTGCAAAAGGAAATTCCTTGATCCAGAAGAGGTAGGTTAAAGGCATCGTTTAGGGCAAGCACCATCTATGACTGTTCTAGAGGGTGGTTGCCCCAGAAAGTACTTGCTCTGAGAGTTTTTTTTTGGGGGGGGGGGATAGTTATCCTAGAGGGTGCGTGCTCGCTTGCTCTAGAGTAAGGGTTTTCAATTACGGGCGTGCACGCCCTTTTGGCACTTTAGGCCTTCCGAAGTGGCGCATGGTCGCCGCTACGAAAAAAATTAAATTGTGTAGTTTGCAAACATTTATATTTCTGAAAGTTACGTTAATTACAGCCATTCGGGGCCACTGAAAAGGCCTCACATTTAACAGCGTTGAGGGGCTTCGCCCCCTCGACCCCTGGCAGGGGCCCTTAAGCTGGCCCCTGGACCCCACGCCGTGTTGGATAGTGGCACAGTACATATTCTCGATAACAAATATGGTGCTTCAACAAAAATAATAAAGCACCCCTGCTCTAGGGCGTAGTTATCCTAGAGGACTGTTATCCTCGGGGTGGTTCAAATGTTCAAAGAAGGAGCATTTTCTTTTCATGACTTTGTTACCATTATTTGGGAAAAACATTAAATTTTAGCACTGCCAATCTTGCAGGCCTCCATATAGGTTAAATTTAGGCACTGGGCATTTATCACTTGATGGGATCTTTTTGTCACATCAATCTATTTGATATTATGAAAATATTTTGAAGTTCACTGCATTACATAAAATTTATGCAGATACCATGTATGCCTTCTGCAAATCTTTCATTAAATTTGTTTCCTTACCTGGCAGGCTTATAAATGTTTGATGAGCTCAGAGACAGAGCTTGACTCTTGAATACTTTAATCTAATTAATTGTGGCATTTCTGTCACTCAGTGTAGCCTCGTGGGAGTGCTAGTGCCTAGAAAATAGTAGGTTACTGGTTCAAATCCATTTGGGTTATTTTTTTTCTTGGTCAATAAGATTACCAGATTAAGCAATTGACCTTTTTATATTCTGGTAGGCAGCTACCTACATGTTATGTTTAATAAACAGAGAGCACAGTAACAAATTTATGCAAATATCATACATTTGTTGGTACACCTTTCATCAAATATTGCAAAATGCATTTTTGATTTATCCTACATGTGACATTAATAAAAATTCTGAATTCTATTTTCCACTGTGAATTATTCATGAAAAGGCAATTTACAAATTTATTGACTTGTGAAAAATAAGAGTCAGGCAGCGGAATAGATGTAGTGTGTTTAAACTCTTGCTGGTTCACATTTCCGGGAAAAAGAAATCTTGCTGGTTCACATTTTTCGGGAAAAAGAAATGGTGCATTGTCTAATCAGAGATCACTACCTATCATGCATTGTTTTGAAAAAGCTGACTTTGCAAGGACTTTCTGTGTCTGTATTTTCTGTACAATGAAAGTAGCACATCGTTGATGGGCTGTTAAAACCTCTTATCTCAAAATTTGACAATTTTGAGGACGGCTCTAAAATAGTTCTTTTTTAGAGTTATGTCATTAGTGGCAACCTTCTTTGGCCTAGATCGAGTTCTATACAGGAATTAGGAGACTGTTTTCAGACAAAATGAGGTTGCCACCACCGCCATAATTCTAAAATACAACTTTTTCTGAGCTGTCCTAATATATTTTCATTTTGAGATACGAGGTTTTAACAGCCCACCGATGACATACTTTATTAGGGGATATTTTGCACTGGCAGAGTTTGGTGAAAATTTGTGTTAATTAAGTAACCGCATGAGGAACAATGCTTTCGTAGTAACTAGACATGCATACATACTGTCCAAAATAAGTCCACACACCAAATACGAAAAGCAAAAACCAATACAATTAGTTTGCTAGAATATTCATTTATGTTTTATTTTCAAGCTAGCAATCAGCAAGCGTGAAATGTATGAAAATTTCCATGCCACGAAATATTCCACGTTAAGGTGCACCTTGATTGAAGAATGTTAGTGTAACTGTCTTTCTTTAATTTTGATGATGTTCAGTTAAATGAGTTCCAACCCATTAAAGGCAAGGTTCACCCTGACATGGTTTTAATGAAAGCAGAACAATGAGAGAAACATATTAATGAAAGTTTGGCGAAAATCCACCAAAGAATAACAGAGTTATGAAGTTTCAAAGTTTAAATTTGTGACGTCACATGCGAGCAGCTCCCCATATGTCACTATATAAATTCCATAAATTTCAATTTTTTAATAGTTCATGATAAATGCAGTTTTTTCATAGTTGCATGTATGAAATAATGTTTCTGATAATGTATTGAATGCACAGGTAAAATCATTTTCAAATTTCTGAGAAAACGGCACTTTTATGGAATTTATATCACATGACATATGGGGAGCTGCCCACATGTGACGTCACAAATTTAAAACTTTGAAACTTCATAACTCTGTTATTCCTTGGTGGATTTTCGTCAAACTTTCATTAAGATGTTTCTCTCATTGTTCTGCTTTTATTAAAACCAACTTATGTCAGGATGAACCTTGCCTTTAAGTTTTGTCTGGATTTTTTCCCCCGACAGGATACTGGTGCGACCCCGAATCACGCGGCAAATGCCAACACCGGTCCTGGCACTCCACAGCAGAACAACACACCGCAACCGACAGACGGAAATTCTGGACAAACAGCTAACGGACAGAATGGAAAAGCTGGTAGCATTGGTAGTGTGGACAGCAATGTAGATGGTGCGCGAAAAAACATTGATGGCGTGAAAGGGAAGAATCCCGGTACGCCGCAGAGCGTTCAGGACGGTATCGACGGGAGTGACAATTCACGGAAAACCCCGCTCGAGAGTGGGAACACCGGAAGTGGCGGTGGTGGGACGACGAAAAGTGGGAAAGGGTCAAAGCGAAAAAGGACACCCTCGACCTCGCAACCGTTGCAAGCGAATTTACAGGGCTCGGGACCAACGGGGCCTATGCAACAGGGTATGCCCCCCAGTGGGCCTAGTTTTGGACCATATGGACCGGGGCCGTATAGGCCTGGCTTCCCACCGCAGAATATGCCCATGAGGCCACCCATGTCGCAGTCCTTCCACAATCAGCCCGCCACGACGGAAACGGAAAACCTGGACCCTAGTGCATTGTGGGAAAATCCGCCTAGTAATAAGAAAACAATGACGACCACTATGGCGCCCTCGTACCCGCCTGATATGTCGCCGATGCGAATGGCGTCTCCGAATCCAGTGATGAGATCGCCGAGCGCAGGCATGATAATGAGCAACGAAGGGATCGGGCCGACGGGTCCGCCTGGCCCGAGGCCCTTCATGAGTCCCTCGCACCCGTCCCAGTCCACGTCCCCCGTCAACCCGTACGACATGCCAAATTACAAACCACCGCAACAAATCGATAATCCGACACCAGAGCAGCTCAGGCATAGACAAGAGCGCTTAAGGACTCTCAAAGAGATGCAGAGACTCTTGTTTCCCGAGGAACAAGGCAGCATGTCGCCCTCGCCAGGCAGAATGATGTCGCCGACTGGTATAGCGCCCCCACCTCAAGAAATGATGTCCCAACCCCCAGGTATGCTACAAAATTCATAACAGATTCTTGTGGTCAAAATTCACTTGACAAAAGGTCATATGTCCTATGGATTTCACAATTATTGGTTGCGATTTTGCCGTAAAGTTGACAATGTTGGTCATAAACTTTGTGATTTTTGGACACTAATTTGACGACTTTTGTCGTTAATTTTCATTTCTGCTGGCCTGAACTGGTGACCTGCTATCAATGTAGCATGGATTGTATGTGTACAGCATAAATGTACACACTCAAACACAGGCCACCAGAAAAAAAATTTACTACAAATGTTGTCAAATTTGTGACCAAATTTGTCAACTTACAGCAAAGTTGTCAAACCGGCGACTAATGATCATGAAATTCATGGTGTTGGGTACGTTTTTGACCATACAATAGGGACTTCATCTTTAGTAAGGTGATACTTTAACCCGCTGGACACAGTTTGATTTTGATATAACACACATTCTCCATAGACCCCAGCCCAAGATATCTCATATGTTGTCTCCAACCGGTTAATTTGATTCCAAAAAGTCAGAATGAGATTTTTATGCAAAAGTTATTTTGATTTTGTGCATGACAATGAATACATGTAAGTATTGAATCTTGCAGGGGGTCGTACGTGTCAGGGAATTTGAAAATGCTTTATCCAGAAGCAAAAAGTAGGGGAAAGTTACGGAATTTAGCAATTCCATGTGGAATAGTCCAGGAAATTTATTTATCAAAGATATTTTGAAAATGACCCCTTATTTGAAGCATACTAGTATTGCTATGATGTACCTTTACATGCTCTTAAATTGTGAAAAACGGTCAAGGAAATTTACATTTTTGTGCTCGGAATGTCAGGAAATTTTGAAAATGTATAAGTCTACAAACCCTGATCTTGAATCAGGATTTTTTTTGATTTGAGAGATACAAGATATATTTTGCGTACATATATTTTCACGATTTTGGTAAAAGACGAGGGATTCGCGGGAGTATATTTTTGCAATTTTACTGCATTTGCATTTACTTTGTTCAGGAATATCAAGAAGTGATAATTCTCGCATTCAGTAAGTCATGAATTTCGTGAAAATAATACAACCGCGAGATATTCAGCATATACAGTAGTTTCTTTTTCTTGACTGAGTTGATACAGGTTTTGTTGTGATGAATCACATGTTCTAAAAGTCATCATTGCAATGTTTATCTGCTTTTCCTATTCACCAGGCATGCTGTCACCAGGAGGCGGACCCATGATGAGACCCATGGGACCCAGTGGTCCGATGATGGGTCCCAGCGGCCCGACACAGCACCCCATGATGCACCAGGGCCTTCCACCCGGCATGCACCCCAGGATGCCCGCCCACACCCAGGAGCAGCTGAGAGGGATGAGCCCTGAGCAGCAGCAGAGAATGATGATGCCACATTCAGGTAACCATACAAAAGATTAAAGTAATTGGCTAACATTGTGGGGCTTCAGTTTAAAAAATTGCCAAACTGTGATATGTGAGCTACATAGTAGTGCTTAAATGAACAATTAAACACCCTAGAATACAAAAGTTTGGATAGTTATGCTGTCACTGGCAAAATATGCATGAATAAACAATTTCTACTCCAGTGGAGGATAAAATAGCCTAGATCTACACACAGTAGGTCTATGGGAGGAAATGGGCAGGTGAATCCGGTCAACTTGAGTGCTTGTAGATTTTCACCTTTTGAAAGCACTAAATCATCATTTTGATAT
Source organism: Eucidaris tribuloides (assembly GCA_001188425.1). Lineage (NCBI taxonomy): Eukaryota > Metazoa > Echinodermata > Echinoidea > Cidaroida > Cidaridae > Eucidaris > Eucidaris tribuloides. The sequence goes on along the minus strand of JZLH01S0194417.1, from coordinate 21,440 downwards.
AATTTTTTTCAGGGCTTCATTTTTAGACCTTATCAAAGACACTTGGAGCATGGGGGATTATGTAGCTCACACTTTTTCAAATTGTGGTCATAGTTAGCCTGTGGCTTTAGTAGTAAGAATAAGCAAATAATCAACGTTTGTGAAGATGATGGGACAGACTTTCACTTTCAAGGCGATCCAGATGAAGCATCATTTCATTTGTACAGTATACAGATGGCTGAGGAAGTGATAGTTCATCCTGTCACCTGAAAACAAAGGGTGATTATTTGCTTTACATTCCACATTTGAAACTATTTAATTGTACACAATATAGAAAGAAAATGTTTACTTTTGTACAAGAAAGAAAAGTAATGTTTACTTCCCTGCTGCTATACACCAACGTAAATTAAATTTGTAATTGCTGTGCTGCCGGCTGAGCGACAACAAACTTTTCTTTTTAAGTGAGTAAGGACTAAAACTATGCTTTATTACGTGATTAACTCTTGACCAGTCCTACCACAAGATTCGTAGTATGTGGATTATATTAAAGCTGAGTGACATGATTGGGAGAAATAAAAAATGCCTTTAGAACCAAACTGGTTGAAAGATAAACCAAATTTACACCAGCTGGAGTGGATCTCCTGGCTGGAAGGATTTGTCATGAGTTTTTTTACTTAAGGAGAATGAAGCATGAACAGGTCAGCAGTTTAATTTTATCGGAGCATGATAGATTTAATCCCCATAGAAGGCTACACTACAAATTTGGCTGTTACAATGCACACTGATGGACATTATATTAAAGTGAGTCAACTTTTGACTACAAAATTTCACAGTAGAATCCTTGCATACTTGTAGTGAATTGATTCTAGAATAGTTTTTACCCCAAGTTGAGGACTACCCCCAATTATGTCATTTACCTTTATAATACCCCCCCAACCAAATGAATTTGGAAAGGGGTATCATGTAGGAATCAGATCTCGTCCAAACATCATGATAGCTCGTAGCGCTACTTTTGTCCAAGACATATTTGGACAACTTGACACACAGTGTACAGGCACTAAATGAATTTAGTGGATGCATCCTCCTCCCAGTATTTAGACGGTGAATGAGTTCCACCTTAATACATGGATGTGGGTGATAAATATACTGCAGTTTGTGAGAAGAATGTCTGACATTTGCTCCAGCAACAATAGCCCCAACGATTATTTCACGCACTAACCTCAAACCTTAACCCTAACCTTATTCTGAAGTAGAAACCCAATGGCAACCCTAACGCTTTGTCTTTTAAAATGGGGAGGCATCATGGCGTAGTGGACAACATCTTGGCCTCCCGACCTAGAGGTCCGTGGTTCGAGCCCACATCGTGGCGGTTGTGTCCTTGGGTAAGGCACTTTATCCCCATTACCTCGTCCATCGGATAGGACGTAAAGCCGGAGGTCCCGTGTTGAGACAGAAAAACCTCAGCACGTTAAAGAACCCACACACTTCATGGAAAAGAGAAGGGTGAAAACCCGGTGTGATGGCCATTCCTATACTATCAACATTCTTCGGGCCCCTTCTATGGCGCTGTATATCTGCTGCCTTGCTGAAGGATACATGGTCCAATATTGTGTGCCATGCGCAATTAAGCCTTCGGGCTGCCAAGCATGAGCTATGTATACCGTTAATAAATAAATAAATAAATTTTTCACCGAATCAATTGTTATAGGAGCAAATGTCAGAAAACCTTAGCAAGAGCTCAGACTTAGGAGAGTATGGATGCAGGGGTGCAAATCAGAATGAGGACAAGGCAAGAATTTAGTGAGGGCTGCCCCCCCCCCACCCCCCGAGATTTTACATTTTGAGTAATTTCTGAAATATGGAAAAGTTTCTGAGTGAGCAATTTTCAGGGTATTAATAGATCATATAGGTATATCTACAAAAACAGAATTGCAAAGAATTTCATTTTTTACCATTTGTCAAAACTAAACTTGGGTTTTACCTTGATTTTAGCACACTGCCATGAACATTTGGTGTGAAGATCAACATGAGCTTCTAATCACTCAACTGTCGTTCTGTCACTACAAGTGGATATTCTATGCATATAAGAAAGCATTGTCTTTTTTTCATATATTTACGTCATGTTTTCATTTTCTTTCTTTTTTTTTAAATTTCAGGCATTATGGTTCCACCTTTACCACCTGACTGGGAGAACATGACGCCAGCCCAGAGGGAGTGGTACAAACTCCAACAAGAATTCTACCTCGAGAAACGCCGCAAGGTGATGGAAGACCACATGAAGATGCAGGGCCGGATGGGAGACCTGCCGCCCGGCGCCATGGGACCTGGTCCTGGACCATTTCGCGGCGAGTCTATGATGGGCCATCCTCCAGGATCGTTCCCGCAGGACGTGATGGGAGGACTAAGCATGGGTCCACCTCCACCCTACCCAGCCGGACCAGGTGGGCCTGGACCTGGACCTGGACCAGGGGGGATGGCTCCTAGTGGGCCTGGATCTGCTGGAATAGGTCCTGGACCAGGTGGTGCCGGGCCAAATGGAATGCAACGAAGGTCCAGTATGTCGGGTGCATTTCCTCTTGGACCAGGTGGAGGACCAACTGGTGGGCCAGGGATGAGCGGTCAGAACGTGCCATTTCCAATGTCGCCGCGCATGCCGTCGCCACGAACGAGTCGCTCTAATTCGGTGCCTGGGATGCAGAGTGGGCCTGCGCCGCCGCCAGCCATGAGTGCGCCAGGAGGTATTAATCCAACCAGTATGGGAACCCCGCAAGTGAGCTCCGCGAGTTCCATGCCAGCTATGGGAGCGACGATGTCACCGCTAGCACCACAGGGTAGTCCAATGAAACCAGCTTACCGGGCACCGACACCGACTAGCGTGAATACCGCCCCAAATCAGCCACCGCCCCAAAATAGTGAACCGGTGATGAGTGGGATGGTTCGTACACCTGGTAGCGTTGGTCCGTTAGAGCAGTCACCGCGACCAAATCAGCCCGGTACCCCTGCAGCAATGGACAGTAACACGGCACCACCACCACCCATGCAAAACACCTCTCAGCCCGGAACCCCCAATTCAGCTGCCAACACAGCAAAGGCACCCTCGGTACCCCCAGTCAGTACCATGGCTGGGAACAGTGCGCCGAAAGTCACAACAGAACAAACAGTCGTTTCAAAAGCTGGAGATAGATTTGGACAAAGTAATGTTGGTATCGGTTCAAATGCACCACCCCCAACGCAAACTACCGTTGGGAACACACCCACGACCACAAGCAGTGCGACGAGTGTTACCGCAAGTACAACTACGGCGTCTGATGCGCCGAAACCCATGGACGTTCAATCGCAACAGCGCCTGGTGAACTTTCCGTCGAGCCAACTGAATCGCGATAAAGCGCCAAACTTCCCTCCCCGCGGTGAAGACTTTCAGCAATATGCGTCAACGTTCTATCAGAAAGCTGTGAAGGAACCGCCCATGAAAGTACCCACACGACTCCAGCATTTTGGTTCGCCGCCGATGAATAGCCCCATGAGTGCAGATATACCGGCGATAGGGTCGCCGTCTAGCGGAATGATGTCTCCCGGTGCCATGATGACGTCACAACCAGGGATGATGCCTGGTGGGCCGGGGCCGGGTGGTATGGCACCCCAAAGTGGATTAATGTCTCACAGCATGGATGGACCACCGCAACAACCGACCATGGTAGGTCCAGGGCACAGCCCCAGTGGGCCAGGGATGGGTGGTCCGGTGGTGACGTCGATGCAGCAGAACCAAATGGGGCCAATGATGAACCCGAGAATGGCTGGACCAACGATGATGTCCCAGAGCATACAGTCTCAGATGATGCAGGGCCAGGGACCCATGATGACATCAGCCCGCATGCCGCAGCAAGGTCCGATGATGTCACCGCAGAATCCGATGATGTCACACAACATGCCACCGCAGTCGGGGATGATGTCGCCATCGATGGGACCAATGGATATGATGGTGTCGCAACAGGGACCCATCTCGCGGGAGCAGCGCATCATGATGTCGCAGTCACGGATGATGCCCGGCCACGGGCCGCCCCCGCATCATCCGATGATGGAATCGGGGCCAGGACAGATGCACAGCGGCCCGGGACCCATGCCGCACCCAATGGATCGCGTTGGGATGCAAGGGATGAACTATGACCCTGGCATGAACCCGGGAATGAATCCGAATATGATGCGGTTCAGTGGGCCGCGTGGTATGCCTAGCGGTGGGGGTTTCATGGAGGGGGGGATGCCGTCTGGCCCCGGCAGGACTAGTATGCCCCACCCTAGTATGATGGGTGGTGGCATGGGACAATCTGGGCCAGTGGGGGACATGGGGATGATGCCTATGGAGCGAGGTATGCCTGTCGGACCTGGTATGCCGACGTCGTCAAGCGGACAAGCCAACAGTCCGTTATCATTACTCCAAAGCAGATTTTCGCCGCCGTTATTACCGGACGGCAAAGGACCAAAACAGACTCTACAGTATTTTCCCGCTAACACAAATCAGCCCTCTGCTCAAGGACAATCCGGTAACCCTCACGTTAATCCCGGGCTACCGTCTGGGCCAGGGAGTGCCCCTGCGCATGGACCCAAACAAATCGAGCTTCCGTTTCCGGTGGAGATGGTCGCTGGCGTCAACCCCGGGATGAACCACAGCGGGATGAACCCGTCGTTTTCACGAGGACCAGGAGCCGGACCTGGTCCAAGAATGTCGCCTGTGATGAGCCAAGAGATGATGATGCAACAGGGTTATGGTATGGGACCTGGGCCAGGTCCAAGGGGCCAAGGACCCGGACCAAGTCCAATGGGGTACATGGGTCCAAGGGGTATGCCTCCTTATGGGGGTATGAGCCAAGGTCCAATGGGCCCAGGGGGTCCACCGTACGCGGATCCGGGTTTCGGGCCTATGGGGCCCGATCCAATGGGACCAGGTTATAGTATGCCAAAGTAATACCTTATTGAATAATTGATTAATAACAATTAGGCACCTGCTAATATGAGAATTATGATTAGGGTTGATGGGAATTGGGAGGAGGGGGGTATCGGGGAAAGTAACACACAAAAATACATCTTAATCGATAGGAAATTGAGATGCAGCTGTTCTTTGTTTGCAGCATTTAGTTTCTATTTCAAGTTTCAAATACTTGTGATTTTGAGCAAAGTGACATACTTAATTCTTTTGCATAACTTTGTGAACACTTCTATTGAAAGAATACTGATAATACTGTTTTCAAGCCAAGTTTTTTTCAGTCTCGAAAATCATTTTTCATTTGCAAGAGGTTGACATCTGTGAGGAGAGAAAGAGGAATTCATGAGTGTCTTCAACTAATCTCATCATTATCAAAATGAGTAGTATGTCAATATATTCTGTTATACTATTGGCTAGAAACTCACTGTTCAGTTGCAGTTTTTTATGCATTTTGATTTAATGCTACTCTGCAAGGAGGCCAGTGCTTAAGTGGTTATGCCAGTTTCTCATTCTGTTTTATAAATCAGAAAATTACCAAAGGTACATACAATTATGCTACATTGTTGATTGTATGCAGCTTTAGACCAATTCATTTCTGATCTGACAGATTGCTCATCATTTTATTTGTTTATTAATAAAATTGTGTTTCAAACGTATGCTCCAACTAATTAAAGAAGTCCATTCTATCACAAATATATTTTGATATTCAATGATATATTTACAGTTACAGCAATATTGATGCACTGAGCTGTTCACAGTCTCAACTGTTTTCGTGTCGCTAGCAGTTTTGCACCACAATACATGTAATACCTTTTGATAATTGCTAAACGGAAACAAAAATATGACAGTAATGTTATTTGATAGTACATTTTTATAAAGCAGGGGAATAGCCCACACTTTACTGATTTTCCCAAAGTTGACATTTTGTTGGATATTGTCAGTGAAATGGGTTGGAGGGGGAACTTGAATTTTCTGTTTGTTTACGAACATGTTTTGATCTTTAAAATAGAACTGTGCGAGATCTTTTGTGACTTCTGAAATCTGCACAATATTGTAATAATACTGATATTTCTAGGGAGGGTATATTTTTATTTACAACTTTTTCACACAAAGTGTTTCCATGCATGTGGTAAAGCTTTGTCTATTTAAAGTTGATACTACACTCAAAAACTTACTCAATTCAGAACTTCAAAAAATGTGTGTCATATTAAATGCTAGGATGGTGGACAGTTTTGGCACATTTCTTTCTTGAAGTGAAACATTTCAAAATGGTAAATTGGAAGGATATTCTGTTGACTTATTGAAAATAGTCTGATTCAGCTATGACAAATGTCTTGATATGGACTATGTAAATTTCAGAACTCCACTTTCTCAAAATGTAACTCTGTGAGTTGGCATATTCTGCCTCAGCTCAGTGACTCAGTTGTGATTGATCAATCGTCATATTATTGTCCTGTTAGGAAATTTGAAGAAATGAACAATTGTATATCAAACTTACCACTTGCAACTTAACAAGGGTAATATATTATTTATATCACTCTATATGAAATTTTCTGAATGTATTGTTTGTTTGCTCTTTCAGTGCCAAAGATAGGGACAGTGATTTTCCGTTTTCCAGTAAATAGAAACGGAAAACCCGCTTCGGTTGTTTACTTTTCAGGTGAAAATTCATGGAATTCACCTTTACAAAATGGAATTCATGTATTTGCTGTGTACATTTTCTCTGACAAAACAGAATTTCCATTTTTAGATCAAGATGAAACGGAATTACAGGTTTTCAGAAACGGAAAGGACCATTTATTTAAATGGAAAATCACTGTCTCTACAAAGGCATAATGGTTTCAAGTTGTCCATGCATCCATGCATGCGTTATATGATGCACCACGCGCTACCGTTGTACCCCGGTGTACCACGTTGTGCAGCACCCTCTTGTGTCCAAAAATGTATTTTCTTCGGTCATGATCACTCAAATCAGTGGTTATGATGCAGAGGCTCCGCAAGTGCACAACAAAAAGACACAAACTTACGAAAAATGGGGGGAAAATGAAGCTAAATTTGTTATTTTCACACTTACTACATAACTTTACATAATTTTGTAACCCAGGGTACAGTGCTAAAAAAAGAATAAATAATTCAACAAATGGTGGATTCCTATTTGGTACCCCAGGGTACCATTTATGTCATATTCTTGTTACTGCAATAACTTCAGAACTGCTGATCAGATTTCAATGGAACTTGGGTCCAGCATGTACTATAATGCAAAGATCAAATGATCAGATTTTAGAGTTGAAACTTTGGTCAAAGGCCACGGGCCTTGAAAATATCTGATATCATCTCATTACATCGCTAACTGAAAAACCACTGATTGCATTGTGTATAAACATGCATGATGTTTCAAAATTAAATGCAACATGTTAGGCTAACAAAGAACGTGAAATTGGCGCACTTGTCGACTGCAATGCAGTTAAATTGCTCTAGTTTTTTACACATCTGAGGACTGTACTTAATATAAAAACACTTACTTGCAAGTATATGCATAGACATTATGACCTGTTCCTTGCAATAACATTTCTTGTTTTATGTACTGTGTATTATTTATTTTTTGTTGTTTTGGTTTTTTGCCAAATATGAATTTCAAAGAAAATTGGGACTAATTTATTATTCCCATTCCAATACTTCCATTTTGGTGATGAAAAGAGGCTGCATTATTGCACCCCTGCGATTTTAAGATGGAACAGTCCAATGGGCTCCATGTATTGCATATTATTTGTGAGCATGTAATGGGTGGGTTATTGTATTTATTGAAAGGGGTGTTATGTCATTCGTTAAGACGGACACGGTTATGGATATGTTTTGTATGTATAAGGAATAGTAGTCTAAGACGAGGCTGTCGTTGTGTTTTTAGAGAATATTATGCCAAAAATTGTAAGCATCATTTTGAAGTCTGAAAATTTCTGGTGGGTCTTTCGCAAAGGAAAACAAAAATCAAATTTGATGCTTACAGTGGATGTACAAGGTATGTAAATAAAAATTTAAAAATGATTTATTGTAATGTGAATTGTGAGCACAAAAAAATCATGCTTTGTGCATAAATTTGTGGTTTTAATATTTGTTTAGGTAATTTATTTTTACCTATGTCAATCGAGGTGATTGCAGAGAATATTGGGTAAGTCCACTTCATGTGGGGTAAGTTTGGTTGTTTGGATCTGCCAATTACAGTGGTATGATAAGTATGCACAGTTCAATTTTGAAATGCCGAAAAACAAATGCAGGACAACAGTGTTGTAAAAATGTCACCAATTATCAGGGATGGAGTTGAGGCCAATCGTTTCGAGTCACGAGGCCGTTGAAAAAGTATTTTTCACATAGACCTTGTACATGTGACTCGGTCCGAGACCAAGGTCAAGGCCGGTTTTGACTCCATCCCTAGGGGCCAATTACATTAATGTGGAAAAGTCATATGAGGAAGAATTTATTTTGCTGGAAGTTGAACAGTGTTGTATTCAAGGCTGGCCTCAAGACCAATTTCTGGTGGTCTCGGTTTCAGTCTCGGTCCGAGTCACCTGTACAAACCCTATGGTAAGGTTGTGTTTTGGGGTGGCCTCGCTCTCGGAACCAGGTTGTGTCGGTCTCGGTCCGAGTCACCTGTACAAACCCTATGGAAATGATTAGTTTTGGGTCAGCCACGGTCTCGGACACAACGCTGTTAATATGATCTTTGTGGTACTAGATAGGTTTGGGGTGCAGCTTGTTATTTGGAACAGACAAATTTCCTATACATCTGTACTCGAGGGCTCGTTAATTGAAAGTGAAATGGGTTAATCAATTTGCATAGCATTTGATCCTTCAGAATAACGAACCGTTAACGAACCATCAGAAAAGTGAATCTTTGGAATAATGAATCTTTAAAATCATGACCTGTATTAAACGTAAATGTGTAAACCTCTCTCATGATCTGACATCAACCAAAACACAAGCTTTTTATATAATTATGTCAAATTAATTGTGAAGTAGTTAAATGAGGTGAATTAATTATGGTTAAAACAAGGATTTCATTCTAAAATGCCATGAAATTCTATTTGTTGTAATTGTTTTCATTTTACATATCTGTGCAGCAGCTGGTGATGGAACAAACATAAAATTTAGTATGTGGGACCAAGAGGATTTGACTATTCATTAAAGGGGAACAGAACTCAAGGCAACTTTCTGCATTCAGAGAATACAGAACAAAAGCAGGTAGAAAAAAATGACAGTTTGAGCAAATTTGACTGAACTGTTCAAGAGTTATAAGTGATCAAAGTTTATGTAATCTTTAGTATGGAAGAATCTTGGAAAAGGTAACTCGGCCACTTTTTTTGATAGAAGTGTGGAGAAATCCCCATTGGTTTTGTTCATGAATTTTTCACTTTTTCTCATTTTTCGTCAAAAATTTAATTACGTCTCGTCATTCATGTAAGTCTTGGCAAAAATGATTCTGCCTGCTTTTCTAGAATAATCGACTCACATTCTCAATAGACGGGACAGAAAAGGGAATATTTGTGAATATTTGTATACAAAACCAATAAGGAGTTCTCCACACTATCATCACAAAAAGTGGCGAAGTTTCCAATTTATGAAGTTTCCATAATAATGACTTGTGAATTTATTAAAATGTGAACATTCATAACTCTTAAATGGTTCAGCAAATTTTTTCGAACTTTCATTGTTTTCTTACTCTTATTTTTTTGTATTATCAGAATGCAGATACAAGGCTAGGTTTCATTCCCCTTTAATGAAATAGAAAGAGAAATTAAGTAAATCTGTCCATGAATCAAAGTTTGACCAATTTTAATTGTTCAAAGGCATCTTGTCCAATCACAGGTTTTTGTAAAGTTTTCAAAAAAAAGATATTACTCATTCTAAATTATCATTCCTAAAACTGTTTTGAATGCACTGATTGCAGTAAAATACTACATGGAAATTATAATTATGCCTTTCCTGATGATTGCTGGTTTTGTGTGCCAATGAGAAATAATGTAAGTTAAATTTTTGGCAAGTGTACATTCGGATTTGATTCTAACTTCTTTTTCATTAAAAAAATTATTTGCTTGTAAGGATAACTTTAACACTTTGCGTGCTGGGCTAAAACTCCAGCAACTTCAGTGATTTTTGTTATTCGAATTATAAGGTATGGAACTGATTGTCTTCTTGGGGAACCGGTGCGCCAATAGTACCTCATTGATGTTACACGTGAGCGAGCCGGTGCGCCGATAGCACCCAAAGTGTTAAGCTCCTATCACTTTAAAGGCAAGGTTCACCCTGATATCAAGTTGGTTTTGATAAAAACAGAATAATGATAGAAACATATCAGTGAAAGTTTGGCGAAAATCCACCCAAGAACAACGGAGTTATGAAGGTTCAAAGTTTCAATTTTGTGACGTCACATGCGAGCAGCTCCATATATGTCATGTAATACAAATTCCATAAAAGTGTCATTTTCTCAGAAATTTGAAACTCATTTTACCTGAGCATTCAATATATTATCAGAAACCTTATTTCCCATAGGTTTCTGTGAGAAAACCCATTCAATTATCATGACACATTAAACAAATGGCAATTTATTGAATTTATATAACATGACATATAGGGAGCTGCTCGCATGTGACGTCACAAACTTGAAACTTTGAACCTTCATAAGTCTGTTATTCTTTGGTGGATTTTCGCCAAACTTTCACTAATATGTTTCTCTCATTACTCTGCTTTTATTAAAACCAACTTGACGTCAGGGTGAATCTTGCCTTTAAATACTATAAATGGGTTCTAATATTTCAAGAATTATATTTTCAGAAGAACTTAGATATGATTCAAAATTCTATTCATTACTCAGTGACGTCTTTAAATGTTAATCGCACATTAAATGACGCTTTACAACTCTCAAAATGAAGGGGGACAACAACTATGAGGGTGCTATTTACATTAGTTCTGGATATTAAAGTGATAGGCTAACATTGTGGAGCTTCAG
>JZLH01S0194386.1:0-19616 GCA_001188425.1 Eucidaris tribuloides | reverse complement strand
AAAATAGCAAGGCGGTATTTACCGGTAAATACCGGTATTTACCGCCCGGTATTTACCAGCCAACCCTGCTGATTTTACTACTGCTGTTAAAGCAATTCGCAGTAATCATAGAATCCCTCGAGATCCAAATCAGTTGAACAGGCATTCCGTGTGCAAGTGTCGCGCAAGTCTCGCGTGCTGTATGTCACACAAGTCACAAAACAGGATATACATCAAAACTGAGAAAATAATTAAAACTGATTGCTTTACCTGACTACGTAAAGCACTCGTCTATACCCTGGCATGTGACTCCCGACATACAGCATGCATGACTCGCGTGACACTTGCATGGAATGGCTGTGAAACATATACCAATGTATACACTGGCTAGAGTGTATAATCATGCTGGAAGGATTTGTCTTAAAGTGATAGGCTAACATTGTGGAGCTTCAATTTAAAAAATTGTCAAATTTTGATATCTGAACTACATAGCAGTGTTCATATGGACAAATAAACACCCTAGAATAAAAAAAGTTTCGAAAGTTACACTGCGAATGGCAAGTTATACATGAAGAAACAATTAAAACTCGGGGCGAGTTTAAATAGTCTAGGTGTACACACAGTAAGTCTATGGGAGAAAATGGGCAGGTGAATCCGATCAACTTACGATTTTCACTTTTTTAAAGCACTAAATAATCATTTTGAAATACAATTTTTTTCAGGGCGTCATTATTAGACCTTGTCAAAGACAATGGTAGCATGGGGAATCATGTAGCTCAGATTTTTTTAACTATGGTAAATGTTAGCCAATACCTTTAAATTGGTTTACTTAAAGAGATAACAGCATCAACTTATACTCATCTCTGGCCCTGATCAAAATTGATCCCATAGAAAGCTCCCAAATATTTCACCGTCACAGCAGACACTTTAAACAGTATACTTGATTCAGGAAGGATTACGTTCTAAATTGAGAACTATTTTCAATCTTAATTACCATTTCTGCTTTATATTGCATCAAGGAATTGGGGTATACTTGAAGTAATAGTTAGTGATCCTGACTTACCTTTGAGGCGGATTTTGAGGTATCTGACATCAGACGTTGGTGTTTCTCCAGCCACTCGACGACAGGTGGAATGGAAGTTTTCTACAAGATGAAGAGAAGACAAGTGAAGATTATAAACCTTCAAAAATAATGATACCATAAGGAGCTTCCAAGTCGAATGTTAAAGTATTCCAACAAATTAAAGCAATACATGCTTGCCAGCCACGATTCATAAAAACCTGTACTTGCAAAATCCTACTGCCATGTTCTTTAGAAGAACACCATGACACACCCTGCAAAACTGCCACTCGTAGGGGAAATCCCCTACCGTACGGGAATTTTGGCCATGCGTAGGTTGTAGGGGATACCTACGGGGAAAATGACCTTCCGAAATGTAGGGGGTTTTGAGGATTTGTAGGGGATGTAGGGGGTTTTGACAATTTTCAGAAATATTCTTATATTTTCGAAGGAAATGCAGTTATATTTACCCATTTTGTCCATCTCCGGCGAAGAAATTGTCATCAATATTTTGCATTGTCTAAGGTTATTTTTCGGGGGAAAACATACCTACATCGAGGAAAAGTCGATTTTGTAGGAGAAAACATAGGTTCGTATGGGAAAATCTGGTTAATTAGGCGTAGGGGAAAAGTGGTGTCCGTAGCTATGCATGTGGCGTAGGGGGGAAATCAAAATTTTGAGTGGCAGCCCTCCTTGCATATGTCCCAAACAGGAAAAAAATTAAAATTTTCATTCAGGGGGCTACTGTTCTTGTTTCAGTGCATTTCAGATACTCTTTTGTATTGAACCCTATGAGGATTCTTTTTCAAATTTCGAGGAAATCTTTTGCCATTTTGGGGGCGAAATTGCCACACACTCGTGTTCATTTTCCCTCGTCCCTAAACATGCAAAAATAGGGAACTTTGGTACTGTTTTTCATTGTCCACTGTAAATTCTTTTCACTGTCAATAACAGACAGCTAATGTTCTCAAAACACCAGTTACTACATAAGCATGTTTACAGGTCAATCACGCATATGTGCATGTGTTTAACTGGAGACGATTTGATTAACTACAGTGTGTCTCAAAAATAATTGTGCAGGTCAAAAGCACCCTCTGTGGTAATGAGAACAACATTTTTGTGACGTGATGTTACATCACCATAAAGGGCATAGTCTTAGCTTTCAAATGCCGTGTGTTTTGTTCAGTTTGCTTGTTTTACTCCTGAGATATGTTCAGTTTACAACGAAAAGGTAAAATCTCAAATGTGCCACTTTTACTACAGTCAATATAGCATCAGACCCTCTTCCCGTAAAAGTGACACAATTGTGATTCCACCCTTTTGTTGCTTGCAAGATATCTCAAGATCAGAACAAGGAATTTGAACAGAACAAACAGCATTTGAAGGCTAAAACTTTGCCGGCTATGTTGACGTAAACAGGTGTCACAGCAGAATATTCCAACTGTCAATGAGGGCGCTTTTCACTTGTACAATTTTTTGAGAAGTGCTGCGGCATGTCTCAAAAAATTGTGCAAGTAAAAAGCGCCCTCTTTGGCAATTAGAAAATACTCTTGTGACCTGATGCTTTCTTTAACGTCAAGGACAAAGTCTCAGCTTTTAAATGTCATTTGTTATGTTCAGTTTGCTTGTTTTGATCTCGAGATATCTTGTAAACAACAAAAAGGTAAAATCAAAATTGTGTCACGTTTACAAGGGACTGCAGTAAAAGTGGCACAATTGTAATTTCACCCTTTCCTATTTAAATAAATATATCTCAAGATTAAAACAAGCAAATTGAACGAAACTAATGTTATTTGAAAGCTAAGACTAAGCTCATGACGTTGATGCAAGCATAATGTCACAAGAGTATTTTCTAAATGCCAAAGAGGGCGGTTTTCACTTGCACAATTTTTTTTGAGACACGCTGTATAACATGCATTTTTCATAGACTCCAACACAAGCTAACTCGTACTTAGTCTCCAACGGGTTAAAATACGTTGTTGGGCCTCAGGTTAATCTGTGCATGGCAAACTAAGTTTTATTTCACCACTTATTAGTAGTAATTAATAAAAACAAATAATTTGACTCCACCTAGGTCTATTTTGTTACTGGTGTCATTTTGTATCAGTTGTGCACCAATCTGTGACAACCATTGAAATTTTGGTCACCTTATCGCTACTTAAAGGTTAGTGACATGATTGGGAACACTTGAAAATGGCTCAAGAACCAAATGAGTTGAAATATATACCAACTATACACTAGCAGGAGTAGATCTCCCACCTGGGAGTAATTTCGTCTAGATAATTATGTTTCTAATGGAATGAAAGCATATAACAATAGTACTTAATTTTATCACGGCGGACGATAAAAATAAAGCCCCCATAAGAGAGCCACACACAGCATAATTCCTTGCTACAATCTAATTGACATTGTTTATTTAGATTAATTAGTCAACGTTTGACCTACGAGATTTTCACAGGAGAACCTTGCCATCATTGATATCTAGAGTAAAGTTTCAGCCCAAGATGAGGACTACCCACCAATCATCCGTCATTTACCTTTAAGTAGTACACAAATAGACAAGAGGAAATACATGGTATTAATGAATGAAGAATCTGCATCTTCCAATAGGATTACAAGCTAAAGGTGAAGATTAATAAACCATTACAATCCATCGCTTGCAGTTCATTACCTCACATCGTGTATTCATTAATATGGTGAGGTTGTCGATTCCACAAAAACTGGCCCATACCCGTGGATGGCTGCTGCAGTATTACTCGCAGGCTGCTGATCTTGTCGGTAATCTGACCATCTTATTAAGAATATAAAAATTTTTTCTGAATGAAAAAAAAAAAAAACATATGTGAAAGAAAACCAATTGTGTATGGGGAGGGGGCAAAAAATAAGGAAACTGTAGTAATTAAAAATCATTTTTCCACACACTGATGCAAAACTGCAACATTTATAAAAATTTGCAAGTTTTACTTGACAGTCACACAAAATGTTAAAGGTGTGTATGTTTAGTAAATGTTTTATCGCATTTAGAATATTTTTCCAAGTTGTCAAAATTATTGGGGGGGGGGAATGATATGCTTGCCCGCCCCCGCCGCGATCTCCCAAAACCTTTCCAGATCCACACAATTCAACACATAAGTCACCATAGCTTGTTGAATAGTTAGGCAAGTGAGTATAAAGTGGTTTGAGCAAACGGTGAAAAATGGAATTTTTTTCTACCTATTGCATTTTCTTCTTTCAATTAATTATTTATTTATATTATATTATATATTTTTGGGGGAGGGGAAGGGTTGATTTCATAACAAGTCTATTTTCTTTTTGAGGGAACTGCAAATGTGCGAATGTGGTCCCTTCACCTACCTCTGTTCGTGTCACAGTGAAATAATCTTGAGACGCTACATCACAGTGAACATCAGGCATAAGTTGGACTGGTTTCAAACACGTCAGCCATCTTGATTCTGGTGAGAAAACAAAAAAGAAAGGTGAAAACAATGATACATTATACAACTCCCTTTAACCACACAGATCACCTGGACATGTGAGTAATATATAGTTAGTTATGTTAATTTGCCTTGCCCCCCCCCCCTCCACAAAGAATAGATTTACTTATTTATTTATTTATTCATTTATTTATTTATTTTTTTTTATTTATTACTTATTCATTCATTCATTTATTTATTCATTTCATTATTTAGTTATTTACTTATTTATTTGATTTATTTACTTATCAATTTATCTATCCACTTATTTTAATTATTTATTCATTCATTTATTGCAGAATAAATAAATAAATAAATAAATAAATAATTGATCAAATAATTTTTGTGATGGTTTTCTTTCTAAAAATGTGCCGAATACAGGGGACTCCCGGGAATATTTCAAATCTTATAATCATTTCATTCAGATATTCATACCATACATACAGAATGACTGTACTTTGGCAAGTCTGTGTATGATGAAGATGTGCAAAGATGTCCACCTTCAAGTACTTTGAGTCCTAATACACATTCCACACCAATTATCCATATCATCTAAGAAGCAATTTCCCCATTTATGTATGGCATGGGACTCGTATCCCACTCACTCTCAACACAGTTCTATACAGTACACACACAGAGCACAGAAAACTTTCAATTTCATGTTCCTTTTTATGATTTGACATGTAAATATATAGAAGGAATACAATTAATTGAAAGGAAAGAATCAGACTTGAAATTTGAAAGCCTATAATAGCCTGCTTGAAGCTGTCCACAAAAATTGGCCTTTATATTCAAATTTTCATTGGATTTGACGGAAATATGTGCATGATTTGACACTCCCCTGCATAGGCATACGCAGGATTTTGCAAAGGGGGTGTTCATCCGCAGCCAAATCCTATGCCTATAATTTTTCCCGGTCAGCCCAGCCGCCGAAAGTGAAAAAAATGTCATTCCAAATCCAAGGTCAACAATTTTTCCCGGTCAGCCCGGCTGCCAAGAAGTCGCTCAGCGGGGGAGGGGTACGTAGCAGTGAACAAAAATCTCAAAATTTTCAAACACCCCCTTTTGCTAAAGGGGGCTGTTTGAGACCTAAAACAAAATTTCCATATATTTTATTTTTTTCATGGTCAGTGATTCGCGAAAGTTTCATGCACGCGAAATGGCCATCAGCTCCTATTTGCGAAGTTTCATGTCGCGAAAGTATAGTGTTTACAGTAAACTGCATGCCTGTTCATGCTTGATTCTTCTGAAGTAAACAAACTCAAGACAAATCCTTCCAGCCAGGAGATCTACTCCAGCTGGTGTACACTTGGTTTTTCGCTCAGCCAGTTTGGTTCTAAAGGCATTTTTTATTTCTCCCAATCATGTCACTGAACTTTAACCCATTAACTACAGGAATTAGATATGCCATGAGTTAACTCTATATGGCAATTAAAGAATCTTGCAAGCAATGGGTTAATAGTGCTGTAACCATACCTACCTTGATTTGTTTCTTCATTGCACTTCATTTTGATGGAGATAAAACCCGAGTAGTTGTTTTTGAAAGTTATTTCTCCAATCTAAAAAAAAATAAAAAAGATTAGAGTGATTGAATAGTTCCCACCAAGATGAATGCTCTTTCTCTAAAAAAAAACAGGTACATTGAATTGGGGTGGTGGGGATTGACGCTCTCTGATCTCCCTCAAATGAAATGGGTTAGGAAAATTATGGTTGTACATGGAACTGTAAAATATTTCACTTAAAAGCTTAGAAACTCTTCTTTCTGTGTCTGTTGATGTACAAGGTCATAATTCCGGCATATGATGTACAGCATGACTAAAAAAAAATTTGTAAGTCAAAAAGATCATTCATGGTGGTTGGGATTGACTTTCTATTTCTCTCTAATAATGGGTTTGGAAAATTATGGTTGTAACTATATAATATAAAAGGTTAGAAACTCTTCTTACTGTGTCTATTGATGAAGAGTCATAATACTGGCATGATGTATATGCTTCATTCTCTGCTGTAGTTTTGGTGATTTATACTCTTAACTCATTCAATACTAGAGCCTGTCCAGAGTAAAATAATCACTACAAATTTGCTTTCTTATCAAATTGGCAACATACTGGAATAGCCTATTATATATAAAGGGAAATGGGTATTGAATGATGTGTCAAACATTCGCCTAGTAAATTATTTATTGGTGAAATTTTTAAGATCTTATTTTTGTGTGAAATATAAGACTAAAAATCTTTCACTGAGTAACTTTCACTTTTAAATGACATAAAAAGAAAAACATGTCCGTAAAATATATTTCTCAATTAGTTCAATATATCACCCACTAACAAAGTGGAACAACCCAAAGCCTCATCGTAACAACAGCCGTTGCCAATTTGATAAGTTTATGAATATTCTACTTAAATCTCATTTAAAAATTCATAACAAAATGAATATTCATTATGACATTGTAGCACCCAGTTCATTGAATAGCTGATATTTTTTTCTACTTTAGCATATTCATTAGATGGAGTAAATACAGCCATATTCCAAGATAAAAAGGCAAACCACAAATATGTGGTCTTAGTATTGAATGTGTAAAGTGAAATTAAAGAGGCGATTAATTATACTATCAATGGGCCGAGTGCGCCTAATAACTCCTTGGTCCACACAATTGGGAGAAAAACAAAAATGCATAGAACCAAACTAGTTGAAAGATATACTAGTGTATATACCAGTTGGAGTGTCTCCTGGCTGGTAGGATTTGTCTTAAATTTGTTTACTTAATTAAGTATGAACATATTTATCTCAAGCCCCAAGAGCAATTAATCCCAGAAAGCTATAGAGCTCTGTCACAAGGAATACTGCTGGTCTGTCAAATTCCTGTTCCATGTAATTTTGTGAATTTGCGATGCATATAAGCAATTTGTTTCACAGTGACAATTAATGATTTTTTTCTTCTAAATTGCAGTGATTTCAAAAAGCTGTTTTCTGTCCCCCACCTGTATTGCATGGTTACAAAATAAAAAATCAAATGCGAGAGATGTCATTTTAGGGTAAGAGAAATGTGAATGGGACTTTTTTTATTTTACAACACAGATGGTACTTTTACAAGTACGTAGTATCCAGTGTTGGAGGTCTCGAGACTGGTCTTGGTCTCGAGACCAGTCTCGAGACCAGGATGCTCTTTCTTGGTCTCGGTCTCGGTCTCGAACCCTCTGGTCTTGGTCTTGGTCTTGGTCTCGAACCTTCTGGTCTCGGATTTTTTGGCCGAGACCAGCCGAGACCAGCAATTTAAATGATGATTTTACATAAAAATCTTTATTGTTGCAAATGAACAAACTGCAATTTTGCGGCATGAAAGCAGTATAGGGCGTTCAAACATGCAGAGTGCGTTCAAACATAGTTTTAACACAAATCTTCTACACATAAGGACTGGCAATGGTGGGTTCTCTGAGGCAATACATGGCGGTAGACATGTTAGAGAACAGGAGAAGAAGTATGGAATGACCATAAAACAGAGAAAAAAGCAACGGAAGAAATAGTAACAAAGAAAGACGGAAAGAAAGAAAAACGGAGAGATTGGAAGAATAGAAATCAAACGAAAGAAAAAACATGATAGAAAATAATAAAAGAAAGAAGAGTGAAGACTAACGAAAAACAGAAAAAGAAGATTGACATCAAGATAGCACAAAAAGACATTTTAGAACAGATAGGAAGAAGGAAAAGACATCAAGAATGAATGAAGAGAAAGTTGAAAGCAGGAAGGAAAGAAAAATTGAATGAAGAAGAGAAAGAAAAGAAAAAGCAAAAAAAAAGAGAAAAGAAAGGGTAGAATGAAGAAAGAGAGAAATGAAGGAAGACATGGGAAAGAGGTAAAAATAAAGAAAAAATGAATTAAGAATATGTAAAGAATGAATAAAAGATAGACAAATAAAAGAAGTCAAAAAGGGAAGAGGCTAGAAAGAAAAAAGAGAAAGCAAATAGAAAGGAATAAAACAATAAAAGAAAAAGAATGAATGAAAGGTAGAACCAAAGTAAGAAAAGCGAAGAAAGTTAAAACATAAGGAAATAAGAATAAAAGGCATTTAGAATTAATGAAAAAAGGAAGAAAGAAGGAAGGAAGGAAAAATGAATTTAATAAAAAAGGAAGAAGAGAAAGAAGACAAAGATAGGTAGAGATAGAAAGAATAAGCAAGAAGAGAGAGAAACCTGGTTCATTTTTTCTGACATGTTTGTTAAAATTATAGATCAGCAGTTGCCATCTAAAATGCAGAGAGAGAGACAAATGAATATCTATTACATCGCATTTCACCTCTCAGAATAATCCCTTTCATTTAAAAATAGGAGAGAAAAAGAAAGGATAAAGTAAAGAAAAGGAGAATAGAAAGAACGACATGGGAAAAGAGGCAGAAAGAAAGAAAAAAGCAATAAAGAATAAAAGAATAAAGAATCAACAAAAGATTAACAAATAAAAGAAGAAAGAAAGAGAAAAGGGTGGAATGAAAGAAAAAACTTCATGAACAAATTACAAATAGAAAGGAATAAAACAGAAAAAAAAGAACGAATGAAAAAAGTAAGAAAACATGAAGAAAGATAGAAATGCAAGAAAATAACAAGAAAATCAAGAATGAATGAAGAAAAACCATTAATGAATGAAAGAAAGAAAATAATTAAAAACACTTTATTCTCTTCATCTGATCTGTATTTCAGTAGATCAGGCAAATATGCTCATGGAAAAAAGTATTCTTTTCAATTAGAAATTATTTCTTATTCGTTTGTGCTATTTGAATAGCTATCATATTGACTTTTAGTCATGATTTTGCATTAAACTTTGGGAGGCATTTTACATTAAGTTATTATTATTATTATTATTTATTCGGCCAATCATAAAAAACATATAGTACAACACATAACAGATTCATCATAGCAAAATACAAAGTGAGAAAATAAGTAACACAAAACATAGATAGATAGATACGATAAGAAGAACAGCAATGTTATCAGTGGGCCAGGGCTCACAAAAGTAAAATTCATTACTATTGCCCGTGGACATGTGAGCCCTCAAGTGATAAATGAAACAATGAAAATATAATTTTTGATGTTCTTCATAAACTGTTAATTTGATTAAATTAAATAAAATCCTATTACAGACTGATTGCAATGTGTATAAAGCAGTCGGCAGTTAATGCTGAGTAACAAAGTTGCGTTTTCCTCAAAACATGCACAAAGTAGTGTCAATTGAAACGCTGGTCTTGGTCTTGGTCTTGGTCTCGGAAAGTGCTGGTCTTGGTCTCGGACTTCTGGTCTTGGTCTCGGACCTCTTTTTCTTGGTCTTGATCTTGGTCTCGGTGTGTCTGGTCTTGGTCTTGGTCTTGGTCTCGGATGGCCTGGTCTTGACTACAACACTGGTAGTATCACTATCAGGTGTCTGTAATATACCTGTCAAGATCTGAAAAATGACCATGGATATATTTATTACAGTCACAGGTCGATGGGATATTTGCTTTGCTTTTAGAAACTTAAGTCTCTATAGTTCCATCTAGTGCACCTCCCCATGCCCCCATGCCAATTTAAACCAGCCTACGCTGCGCCTATGGACTATGCCATGGACGCTTTGCCCACTGTTCAAAAAGGCTCGACAATTAAGAGTTAAAGCCCAAGTTAAGTTTTGGGGATTTTTTTTTTATTTGAAAGCTTTATGCCCAAAGGTCATATCACACCAATGACAGATTCTGAATGTCTTTTTTTTTTTTTTAAATTAATTAATGAAAAATTAACCTTCCACTTGAAAGTCACCTCAACTTCAATAAGCATGACCCCAATGCAGCCAGCACAAGGAAATTTAATCTGTTATCACTCGAAGTCCCATTTACACATACCTACTGCTTCCGGTCATTTTTTTTCCTAATACATATACCGCACGGGATTGGAACTCTTTACCATAATCATCTGACACCAATTAGTGATTCACAATTGTTCAATACCAAACTAAATAGCCTCCAGCTTGACTAGGATGGTCGTCTCCACCTGACCTCTAGTAATTCCTCCACATTGTCATCGAGTGGTGTTCCTGCTACAGCTTTTCAACAACCAAACTGTGAAACCCCTCATCAGAAAGAGCTGGCTAGAGACTGCTCTTTCTGATGAGGTATAACTCAGATAACCTAAACACCTTATTAACCCTTTGGATGCTATAATGTAAAATATAGAGTCAAAGTTCTTGGGGTACCCCGTAAAATCTCGACCCCCCCCCACCCCCGGCAAGATTTTTCATTAATTAGATCTAACGTTAACGTTAATTTTGAAAAAAACCAAAGACATTCAGAATCTGCTTTGGGCATAAGCTTTCAAATAAATTAAAAAATCCCCAAAACTAAAGTTTCAGATTAACAATATATTCATGCCGCATCCCACCCCATCCGTATTCCCCAGTTTCCTGCCCAAACTTAGCCCCTCCTACCCCCCCCCCCTCCCCGGCCCTACCCATGGCCTTATTGTTTTCTAACGTTAGACTTGACATTTCACACTTACATCTACACATGTAAAATTAGGAAATGTCACGTCAATAACAGACACTCCGGGCCCACAAATTGATGCTTGTTTCATTGCGCCGCTGGTAACATTCAGGTCGACTGGTTTCTTGATTGTGCAGGAGAGAACGTTTCCCTTAATGCTGGCAGTAGACGAGTTGTCCTTCCGAAACATTGTGATGTGAATAAAAAACAAAAGCAAAGGAAAACAGAAGATAAGTTGCGAGTTCAACAATGTTGGCTTTGACTCGCTGACTGGAATCTGGATGGCATATGGGTACCGGTGGCGCGGCGTGGGTCAATCAACCGTTATGCCGCTCGCTCTAGCGCGCTAGCGCTGCATGCACTGCATGTACAATCGTACATGTTTTACGTATGGTCAAGCGCCGATGCAGACGTTGTAATTGGATGGCCGGATTAGCTATATGAATTAAAATAAGAGATTTTTGTCGTAAAACATCTAATATAGCAAATGATCTCCTCATATATGATGTAAATAACTCTCAATTTGAACTAAATGAATATTTTTAATGTAAAACATACCATAAATATCATTTATCCATAATTAATTATTTTCCTAACTTCGATCAAATTGGCACTTGTATTTATTTTTTGCAGCGCTTAGCAACAAGACACGTCGCCTATTGTATATTGTTATCACCGTGCATGTGTTTGCTTGCAAATAATACCGCGCCTTCACCATTTGGTTTGAGAACTTCGTGGGCTGAAGACGTTCAGACAGTGACATTCGACTTCAAAATTAACTCATAATTTCGCCTTCTGTTTAGTTTCATCAGTGTGACATTTACCAGTGAAGAACAAAATGGCATCTCAAGAGGTGAGTAACAATAATTAATGACCACTTTTGTGTAAATTTAGACTAATTTAACATTATTTTTCTTCTTCCTCCTCTTGACTTAAAATAGAAAAATGATAGAGACGGATGTTGTTTGATGACATGTTGATGGTAATTGCTGCATGTGTCTGTGACAGTGATGTGAATGTTTTTTCCAAGTTGAAAATGTATTGTATTGAGTATGATGGTAATTACCCTGAGAAATCTGACTCCACAACCTAACAAGTAACATAAACGTGTTAGATCTACCATTCAACAATTTTTACTTTTTCCAAAAGTGCAGAAAATTTTTTTTTGAAATTTGTCTTGGCAGAATAGTCGATTTGACGGACTAACGACCATTAAAATTTATAATGTGAGCCAGCCCAAGCGAGATGGATCAAGTAACATTGTCATTGAATTAGAACATGATTGTTATAAGTTAATGATTCTACTTTGTTAACATTAATGCACTGGTAGGGACAGTGATTTTCCGTTTCAAGAAATGGCCTTTTCAGTTTCCAAAAATCTGGAATTCCGTTTCAACTTGTCTGAAAAATGGAAATTCCGTTTTAGTGACAGACTTTGTATAGACCCTCTACATGAAGAAAAATGATAATTCCATTTACATAAAACTTGAAACAAATATTTCTCGCTGTTTTTGTGTCAACTTTTTCTAATTTTTGTTCTGCTTTTCATGTTTTTTTTCCTTTCAAAAAGTAAAAATTTGGAGAAAAAAAGGGTTTCTGTGATTTTCCGTTTGAAAACTCATTTTCCGTTTCAAGTTGTGATTTACGGAAATTCAGTCCATTTTCCGTTATCGCGGAAAATCACTGTCCCTACACAGGTTGTGCAACATTTCAAGTCCAAAGTTGAATGAAATGTTGAGAAAGGTTGTGGAGATAAATTCCATAAATGTCAGATCTATTAACAGTAACAGGCTAATGTGATAACTTTATAAGTAAGAACTGAATCATGGTACATGTACTAGTTTGGCTCTGTGATTAAGAGTTTATGTATGGAAAAGGTAATTTATCTGAGAAAGACGGAGTGCCCTTCCCCGGCCTGTGATCGGAAAAAAAGTCATTTGTTCTTTTTTTTTTTCCTTTTTTTTTCTTGAAGCATATGCCTAAAAAGTAAAATGGCAAATTCAATACACTGGATGGGGAATTTCTGATCCAGAGTTGGCAGACGTGTCATTAGTCTAACCTATTTGAAGTTGGTATAGAAATCTAATCATTTGGACTTTGTTTTCTCTTTTTCTTTCACAGATGGGAACAGATCGAGTTGAGCCAGGACAAGTTCTTGCCACAACAAGCCTGGAAAAAACCTCGGGGCCCAGCACATCAGAGTTCTATCGTACTGAAAATTTACCTCACAGATTTGAAAATCCAGGTATGTTGAATAAGTAAAATAAAAGTTAATATAGGGTGAGAGGTTATCTCATACTATCTGGATGAAACAGCCTTTCAGATTTCAAAATATTTTGCAGAAAAAGGTAATTGTCGATTGATCTAGATCTATAGTGAAATTTTCATGAAACTGCAACATTTATGGGAGGAGAAGAGAACTACATTCCCAGGATTGGTCTGGACGATAGTTCCCGGCATGTAAAACATGTTCCAACATGCTACATGATAAATTGTCAGAAAAACAAGATAGAATATCACACTATGAGAACCTGAACAGACATAATACAAAGTTTGGACACAACTGATATTTTAGATTTGGTTCGGAATGTTGATGGGTAGAACTAGAAGTTCTGCTTTGGGTCAGTTCTTGGCCAGCTATCAAATGGGAAAAGCCCTTTGATGATGATGATGATGTTGATGAAAATTGTCTTGCATGCGAGCATGCCCCTAATGAATTTCTTGAACTATCATCGTATTTTGATATTATTTTACATTACCCTTTTCTCCTCTTTTATTACAGGTGTCATTGAAGGTTACAACTCCAAACCACAGAATCCCTTGTACACAACAACAAACATGCGATATGGAAGTATACCACCGAGTGTCCACACCGTGCCAACATGCTTCTATGCAAGGACAAATAATTTCTCAGAGGTTAGTCCTGAAACATATTTTTTTTACCATCTCATGACTTCACAGACAATATGGTTGGTGGTTTACCAGTCAAAATACATGTAAAATGCCCTACATGTACGTATTTATGAAAACAAAATACTGCATGGGGACATATTTTCGCCTCAATTGTGATATAAATGTAATAGGAATGTGTAGAGTCTAATGCTCAAGTACAAATGACAATCATGTAAAATGTGACGTGTAAATGTACATGTAGTAAAACATTTTGTCATATTACAAACAAGCTCATGCAAGTCAAATGTAAATCAATGCATGTATTTATGATGATCTGAACTGCCCCTGTGGTTATAGCATGTTATCAGCTAAGTGTTGTTTTAAAGGATTTGTTCTTGAATTTCTGATATAACTTTCGATATCAAAGACAATTTACACAAACTTAACAAATTCAACAAGTGAGCACTGTGCATGTTTCTTCAACATATTGCCAGAAGTACAAACTAACCAGTTCCTGCAGTTCTACTTTTAAAACTACTGTATACAGTAATCACTGTATAAATTTATGGGAAATCATTTTGAAAAGAGTTTTTTTTTTAAAGTAATCTCAACTGCATTTTATTCCCATCTAATTTTCGTTTCATTTTTCAATCCATTTTATCATTTCAGCATCTACTAAAATGTGGTATGTACCGCGACGAAGGCCTTAACACAGTTGACGACAAGAGCCCTGTATGATGTGACACACCAACACAACAGCCAAGACACAACAGCTGGTATCCCGGACTCAACCAAATTATTTGGGCAAACTGTTTAACTCCAGTAGTGACTCTCTGAAGCTGGGAACCAGGTTGGCATGAGAGGAGGAATTTGTAACCAAAGCAATATATATTTTACTTTGTAGATATGTAAATATAATGATGGAAGAAATAAAGGAAATTACATGTAACATTTCATTCCAATAAATTCTTTGTGATACAGTTTATGCATCTTTTTTAGTGTTATATTTGTATGTATTTTCATTGAGTCTATGGCCAATGTTTCATCAGTCATACTGTGGATTATGGTATCAATTTAAACAGCAAAACTTGGGAGATTTTAGTCAGGTGAAGTTGTGAGCTGCATGCCAGTAGTGATAGATATTTTTAAAAGCTTTTTGGAAAGTCTGCAAAAACATGACACATAGTCTGACAATTTGTTTGAAAATTTTCCTGTGTTAGTAGAAATTTGGTTGAAGCATACCATGAGATATGTCCTTTTTACAAAAGTGCTATCCAGTGGCATAAAATGTACGGATTTATCTATATCACATGAATCACCCTTTACTGATAGAAAATTTAAAACTTAATGTGTTTTCAACCTAAATGACATTGCATTTTCAGAAAAGCTGATAAATTGAACGGTTTTATTCTATTTGGTTTAGGATACAAGTCACCCATTGCATTTTTTTTTGCTTGAAACCTAGGAATGCAACACATTTTTAAACGGATGAAATATCATTTTGATATCCTAATATGTCATCTGCTGGAAAAGTACAAATATTGAATTTGTCATTCTTCTGTGAAAGTAAAAAAAAATTGCAAAATTTCACTGTCATTGATATGGTATCGATAATTCTTGTGTGAGAAATGATTCCAAATTTATTGTCAGTGTTGTATGAAATTTGAGCTGTATTCTGACAATGACACATTTTGCACTAGGAATGGTTTCGATGTACATTGTATTCATTTTATCCATTACAACAGCTGCATACTTTATTCACTACCAACAACCACTGTAACTTTGAGAATGGTACAATAATACAATATGTATAATCAATCCATCAGCTGCCAGTGCCAGGACAAATGTTAAATATGTGCTGGAAAATGCTCATTTCAAATATTCATCAGATGACAGGCTTGAAAATGGAAATAAAGTGTACGATTTCATCTCAAAGACATAAATGTTTGATACCAGATTCATTGAATAGGAGATCGCCAATATAGTATAAACATTCAACTTTGCCGGCATATTCTTTACTTTCACCCTGAAAAGCCTTTTACAACATTACTCTGGTTAGCCAACTAAGTACCGTTTGCACGTACAAGTTATAAAGTGTATTGATATTTATGGTTATTTATGTGCATGTTTTGCTGTAGAATATTCTTGAAATAAAGTTCAGCAGATCAACAATGTAAACTGTTTGTGTTGTTTGCATTATTTGAGCTGTTCCTATAACCGCACCAAGGTCTTCTGTATAATTGAGCAATTGATTGGTAAAATGCGTGCCTGATGTTGGGTATAAGTAATAATTTGTCGGTTGTCCGGCAGACGGGTCTTAACACTAAAATTGTCTCTAACTTCAAAACCATTGGCATTTTTCACATGAAATCAAAGTAGTATATTTTTTTATCCCGTCAGTCTGTTGAGTGCAAATATTGAGTAAGGCAATATTTGATGCAGTATTTGGTACCCCGGGGTACCAAGTAGAAATCCGCCATTTTGTTGAATTATTTATTTATTTTTCAATTTTTCAGCACTGTACCCTGGGTTACAAAATTATGTAAAAGTTATGTAATAAGGGTGAAAATAACACATTTAGCTTCATTTTTACCCCATTTTTCGTAAGTTTATGCCTTTTTGTTGTGCACTTGCACAGCCTCTGCATCATTACCACTGATTTCAGCGATCATAACTGAAGAAAATATATTTTTTAACACAAGAGGGCACTGCACAACGCGGTACCACGGGGTATGGCGTGGTGCATCATTTCTCAAGTTAGAGTTAAGGCCCTCCTGCCGGACAACCAACAAATCAACGAAACAGAGATAGGGGTATATTTTAAGATATAACCACCAGTGTTGAGTGTGTGTGACTTGCATGTTGATCCCACGTGTTTGTAACCCTACAATGTGAACATTGTGGGGTTAATCCCACAATGGTGTTCTACCAATTAACATTTACTCCACGATGTAGCACACTATTACATACCAACAATGCAGCACAAAGACACACATACGTGGACATGCAGACACACAAACTTAAAAATAACCCCACAATGTCATGTCCTACTGACATGCTAACTCCACAGCGCATATATATCGCAAATGTCACATACACTTATCACCCTACAGTGTAGCTGGTATCGGTGTGTGTGTGTGTGTGTGTGCATGTGTACGTCAGAAACATCACCACAGCATTTAAACTAATTGTAATGAGATGTTATAATTCCATTCAAATCCAAATATTTGATTAGGTTTGTTTTTTCTGAAAATAATTTAATATCTTGTCATTAACAAACTAAAATCACACTGCAGGTAACCCACAAACCATGCACTTTTAAAGATAAATGACATGATTGGGGGTAATCTTAAAGTTGGGGTAGAACTATTCTAGAAGGATGATGGATATACATGTACTACCTGTAAAAATTTTGTAGTCAAAAGCTGACATGTTTTAAAATATCTTGGAACAGTATGCCTAGTGACAGAAATTTGTTGTGTAGCTTTCTATGGGATTAATTTCTCTCGGGGCAAGAGAGAAAAAAGTGCTGGTTGTTCACGCTTGATTTTCCATAAGTAAACAAATTTAAGACCACCCTTCCAGCCAGGAGATACACTCCAGCTAGTGTAAAGACTGGTATATCTTTCAATCAGTTTTGTTTGAGAGGCATTTTTATTTTTCCCCAAACATGTCACTGCCCTTTAACACAAAAGAAGTTAAATTTTAAGCTTCGTTATCTAACATGCTACTTTTTAAAGCAATTTGGAAAAGAAGTTTAGTTCTGGAAATAACCAAGAAAATTCTGCACTAAACAAGAACATCAGATACAACTAATTTGTATATCATGGTGAGTTTTAGAAGTGAAAACATGGGTGTTGTTTTTTTTTTTGGGGGGGGGGTCATTTTCATGTCAATGCTGACTAGTTTATTTTAGGTAAATGCAGTGTCTTCTCCAAAATATACACATATTTCTGTTTGATCGTATATTCACTGCTTTACCATCATTGTAAGTTTATTTCTTGTGTCTATGCTAATCACTGTAGGAGCACCACATTTCAAAATAACACACCTGTACATCATGAAAATGAGAAAATAAACAACAAAAATTCAAGTGCTTTCAAGGTCCCATTCCACTGGGGCCATTTTATTTATTGCACTTAATAATACTAGCCTGTCGGAACACAAACGAACATAAAATGTCCACAACATATATGTCAGTACTTGTTAAGTTGTGTTGAAGTTTGTTACAGTTCTGGGCCATAAATGCACATTCAATAATACAATTTACCTATTTATAGATAAATAAATGATTAAATATGTTACAGATATTTCACCAGTTAGTACAGGTACATAGTTGTACATGTATGGACTTGGGGCAGTTAGCATTTAAATAAATACATGTTATGTATACTTGAAAATATGTGCTTGATGGTTATTTCCCACAAAACAATCTACCGGTAATTTCATCTGAAACCATTTTCTCATAATGTTTGAAATGAAAGATATATACATGTATTACCAACAACAGAAACTTTCACAGGAGTTGTGATAGCATATGCAGAGGCCAACCTTTTCTCAAAAATACAACACAAAAAAGAAGGGTCGTTAGAGTGGAATGATAAATATTCAGCATGGTACACAAAAATGTACATTTTGTAGACTGAAAGCTCTGAAACTGGCCTGATATGTTGATAAACTTCTTTTTGTTATTTGTAAACTTCTTTTTGTTATTTGTAAATTCCACTTATTCTTGAAGGAGATTATAGGTAGAGAGTTACATGTAACATACTTGTATACTCCACATAAACAAGTCATTTAGTAATCTTTAAATCAAATTGCAAAAGAAATACTGTACTTTGTGCTAGGCATAATACATGTTATCATAACAAAAATTTCACACACAGTCTAATTGTGCTACAATGATTATAGCAAATTAATGAGATGATATATAAGGGCTACAACTAAATTATACTATCCTTTGTTGATTTCACATACCCACTACAGTAATCTACTGTACATTAAAAACAAAATAAAATCTGAAGAAAATATATATCTTGAACATTCTGACAAAAAAACAAAAAACATTGCCAGTAAAATCAATATAAAATATAATAAATTGTTCATTCAACCTTCTATATTTACTATTTTCTTCTCTGATCCTTAAAATTCCTCTTAATTTTCAGATATCGAAGAAAATCAACATTTAAGTATGATCCGATAACATGGTTATGTTTTGCACAAATAAATACACTTGCTCATCTTAAACACAATTATGTACATTATAAGTTTATAACAATAATATAGCTAGCATACATTCCACAATGTGATATAGTTTTTTCACTTGTCTTTTTTTTAGGCTAACTCATTCCAAATTGGTGTACTGTTTGTAACAAATTAACATGACATAGATACATACACACAAAACTGTTATACATACCCCCTCAAAAATATACTTTACATTTTACTACGAAATAATACCAATCTAAACAGATTTGCTCAAAATGACATCAAATGCATGATTGATTGGATTTGAATGACTTCAAAAGAATGGCATGATGGGGTTTGAACCTATAACCTACTGCTTTTTACCAAATGCTGCCTAGTGGGTGTGCCACTGCCCAAAATCACCAGTACTAGGCAAGTATCAAATCCTGTGACAAGTGGTAAAACTAATATTTTTGCTCGGCAAAAATTTGATACTTCAACAAAAATTTGTTATCACTTTTACGATAAGTA
>JZLH01S0194373.1:13676-27627 GCA_001188425.1 Eucidaris tribuloides | reverse complement strand
TTTTTTTAAACGGAAAATCACTGTCCCTACTTATTACATAGTGAACTAGAGAAGTACTCTGAGAGAGCAAACCTTCGCCATGATTGAAATACATGTATATATGGCAATTTCGTAGACAGTACCTTCAAAACAAAAAAAGGACTGCTATTACATAAATTTCACCTTTGACCTCATACTGTACACCCAAAATTGTTTTGGGTTTCTTTCTTACTTCATTTGCATGTATATGAACACAACTTGCAGGTTTTATGAAAATCTGATCATCCAATTGGGAGATCAATTAGCTTACTTGATAAAGATAATGCCCATGACCTTTGAACTTTGACATCATTTAATTTGATTGTATTTGTAGTAGTTTCAAGTTTAAGGAACAAGAAATATCGATTTACATGTAATGTGACTGTGTTTGTGTACATGTACATGTATGTATGTGCCCACTGCCCAAGATATCTTGTTTTTAGTCTCCAGATGTCAATTACATACAGGTTATTGTTATGAAATGCAACTCAAACTTAAAGGAACTGTAAAACACTGTGAAAACCCCATCTAAAAAATTGTCAAACTTTGCTATCTGACATATCATAGTGTTTGCATGCACAAGTACATGTACATTTAAACACCCTAAAACACAAAACTCAAGAACAAAAGAAGCAAATAGGGGGTTAGGCAAGAATAAACACACTAACTGCAAATCTGCATTTTCTTGTTCTGAATCTTGCCTTTCGACTTTTATTGTCATTCGTTATCGTCAACATCTGTGTGAGTATTGTCTCTGTGTTATTGTGAAACTTTTATCTTATGTGAAACGATTTTTGGAGTACAAACTTGTAACTTTTAGTTTTGCCTACGTGATGCCGTCTCCTGTACAAGAGTTACATTAGTCCCGTTCGTAGACATCCATCACCTTGATTGAACACTATCCCGATTTCGTAATATGTATGTTTTTCCATTACATCCCTGACTGAGTTTAGTAACATGCGATAATAACACGAATATACAACAATACCTACATGTAGGGGAGAGCGGGGCTAGTTGGCGCGTGGGGTATGTTGGAACATTGTAATTTTCTCTTACAGCTGAAATATGTTTTCTTCAATAATACACTCAGTTGGTAGGCATTGGCAACACCTCTCCACCATAAAACTTTGAGCCAATTAGATTTGATATGGTTTGTGCTAGAGGGATAAGTTTGATTTTTCGCCTTCTGAGTAATTTTTCTGATTCTCAAAAAATTTTGATTATTTTTACTAATGACTAACAATAAGAATTCAAGTATTGCTAGTTATAATAAGGCTGTATTTATCTACATGTATAAAATAAGGCTAGTCTTATTTGGTCTTGTTTGCTTTGTTTGTCCACAGGGTCTTCAAAGTCCCAAAAATGCCCTCGGGGTTAGTTGGCACTTTGAGTTGGGGGTTAGTTGGCACACATTTTGGCACGTGTGCCAACTAACCCCCAATACAGTATCATGTGTTATGTGTGCCAACTAACCCCCAATACAGAATTATGAGTTTGTGTATAATGTGTGCATTCACACAACTTGCATTCACAAAGCCATTACTTCCAAGGTTTTTTTTTTCCAAATAAATGATACACAATGTTGAAAATGTATTTACAGATTCAAAGTCACATAAAAGTGCTAATTCTCAATAAATTCTTAATGTTTGTGAAAATCTATATTTTAAAAAATCCGTGTGAGTCAGTGTGTGTGCATGCTGTACATGTACACGTACAGTGCATGTTTACCTACGCATGCATACGTACATGTATACTGTATATGTGTGTGTGTGTATGTGTGTGAGTGTGTGTGTGTGTGTCTGTGTGTGTGTGAGTGTGTGTGTGTGTTTGTCACGTACAGTGCATGTTTACCTACGCATGCATACGTACATGTATACTGTATGTGTGTGTGTGTCGTGTGTGTGTGTGAGTGTGTGTGTGTGTTGTGTGTGTGTGTGTGTGTGTGTGTGTGTGTGTGTGTGTGTTTGTGACTGTATAATAAGTGTTTAGTGTGTAAGTATGTGAATAAATAAATTAATGGGTATTCATCTGTTTCACTGTGCTGAATATTATATGATCTTTGTAGGGTAACATGTACAATACTGTACCATACATAAAACTACCGTGCCAACTTACCCCACCCCATGTGCCAACTAACCCCGGGGGTGGGGTTAGTTGGCACACTTGACATGATGTCATTCATAGTAAAATATATACGAAACTAAAAAGTTTTGAACTGAAATTGTACCCCTCATTTATAGCCCAGATAACAACCTTCATACTAGTATGATATAATTTAATTAATCAATTTATTTAAATCTTCAGAGGCAAAATCCCCAAAATCGTGCCAACTAGCCCCGCTCTCCCCATACTCCCAAATTTAAACGAAGCTTTGTCATCATTCAGGTATGTTATATATTCTGTACTCCAAGATAGTTTTACTTCTTATTACGTTCGTCAATCGTTTGTTAAGTTTCTTTTGTAAATGTACTTTGTAAATTATGCCCTGTATTTTGTAGCTACATGTATCCTGGGCTCTGTATTACCTTGTGTTCTATATATTTGAATGAAAGGATTTAAAAAAATACTGTTACTAGTAGATAAAAATGAGCACATGAATTACTGGTATTGTCAGTGGACACAAATTTTCTGTAATACAGCAGTCTTTGGAGGAAAACTGGAATAGTCTATGATTTTCACTTTTTAAAAATATTTATTGATCATTTTTAACTGCAATTTTTTCAGGGCTTCATTATTTTTAGACCTTGTCAGAGACTCTAGTAGCATGGGAGATTATGTGGCGCAGTTGAAATAAAATTTTAAATTTTTTCGCCTCCCTTTTCTTTTCAAATAATTTTTGTGGGCTGCCCAGCGTGCTGGAAGGCACAATAGCTTTCGCTTGTATGGATGGATGGATGGATGTATCTATGGATGGACGGATGGATGTCTCTCGTCAACCATTTCACACCAAAAAGGTGAACCTCGCCAAGAAGGCAAACTCCGATTTTGATGCTGCTTGGCATGTGGGTAATGCAGGGTACAAGAGTTATCCATGCAAACTGATAACGGGAAATATGCATATTAATGACCTCATTTGCATTTCTTCTGATTGGCTAATAAGAACAAATGTGAACTTTAACCGATTTCTATTGTACGATTTCGATGCCACTTGGCGTGTGGGTAGTGCCGGGTACAAGGGTTACCCATGCAAACTGATGAAGAAAAATATGCATATTAATGACCTCATTTGCATATTTCTCCTGATTGGCTAATAAGAACAAAGGTGAACTTCAACCACTTTCCATAGTCCAATTTCAATGCTGCTTAGCATGTGGGTAGTGCCAGGTACAGTTTACAAGTGGTACCCATGCAAACTGATGACAGAAAATATGCATATTAATGACCTCACTTGCATGATTCTTCTGATTGGCTAATAAGAACAAAGGTGAACTTCAACCATTTTCCATTGTCCGATTTTAATGCCGCTCAGCATGTGAGTAGTGTCAGGTACAAGTGGTACCCATGCAAACTGATGTTGGAACTTGGAAACTATGCATATTAATGACCTCATTTGCATTTTTCTTCTAATTCTCTAAGAAGAACAAAGGTGAACCTTGACTGCTCCAAGTCTAATTTCCATGCTGCTTGGCATGTGGGTAGTGCTGGATACAAGTGTTACCTAAGCAAACTGGTGATGCAAAATATGCATATTAATGACTTCATTTGCATATTTCTTCTGGTACTTACTTTTAAAGTCTTTCCACTATTTTTCATCGGGACATGTGAAGCGGCCCACAGGTTTATATTCTCTGAATATAGCAATTGCGAAAGCCGAGAACCGCGAAATTCTAGTTTATTTTCCAATAATAAACTTCATTAGGACATCATTATAGAAAGACCCCTTCAACTCAAAATGTATGCATTATAGTGTATGTTGCAATACTTTTGAGTAGGGAGGGTAGAAGATGAAGTAGCAGAAGTACAATAAACAAAATAATGATAAAATTTAGAATTTAAAAGTTAATTGAGGACAAATTACAGTCTACAGTACTTTCATAAATTAGTAACATTTTCTGATTTGTTTTCTTCATTCAACATCAAATAAATGGGCAAGTAAATGTTTAATAATTAATTTTTACTTGCCCCGACATGAAATTTTACATGCCTCAGGCAAGCGGGCAAGTGCTAGTGTCAAGGCCTGATTATATTGAAATCAAATCGTCTTCTAGGTTAATTGACTTAAAAATACAGGCCTTATGAAGTTATGACTTACATGTACATGTATATGTTCCTCGGTGCCATTTCGGGCTGACGTGCACTTGCGCACGTACTGTTGTCAAAGCTTTCTGTTAATAATGTTAGAAGATTTGTAGTTCCTTCATCACGGATTGTTTTCATATCGTGTATTCAAGCAGATCACATTCCATTTCTATCATCGTTTGTATGGATCCATGACTAAGAATGTCTGAACTCTCGTTGTATGAAAGTAGTTCAGATGTCATAATAAAAGTAATTATTATGTTGATGGTTGCCAAACATTTGATAATTTAATCAACTTCGTGATCAATTACATGATGTTATCAAAAGACATTTATTGAAAGCTGAGGTTAGATGCAGTAACAGCTGTTCATTTGATTTGGTACACAAATTGCATGCCTCAGAGTTAGATTTTGATAATATTACACTTTATACATAGTGTAGTGTTATCATTCTAAGTTTTGAGTTTATATTACTGATCATGACATCATAACAATGATGATTGGAATTATTATGGTTATAATGAGGAAAATGGTTGATGATAATAATGATAGATTTGAATTTGTCACTGAAATGAATGGTGATCAC
The DNA here is from genome assembly GCA_001188425.1 of Eucidaris tribuloides. Lineage (NCBI taxonomy): Eukaryota > Metazoa > Echinodermata > Echinoidea > Cidaroida > Cidaridae > Eucidaris > Eucidaris tribuloides. The sequence continues at coordinate 22,785 of JZLH01S0194373.1, read as the reverse complement.
TGATCAGTGTGGTGACTGTGATCATTAAAGGCAAGGTTCACCCTGACATCAAGTTGGTTTTAATAAAAGCAGAACGATGAGAGAAACATATTGATGAAAGTTTGGCGAAAATCCACCAAAGAATAACAGAGTTTATATGAGGTTTCAAAGTTCTAAATTTGTGACGTCACATGCGAGCAGCTCCCCATAGGTCATGTAATATAAATTCCATAAATTGCCATTTGTTAGTGGTTCATGGTAATTAAATGTTTTTTTTTTCATAGAAGCTTGGGTGAAATAATATTTCTGATGATATATTGAATGCACAGGTAAAATCATTTTCAAATTTTTGAGAAAACGGGAATTTGATGGAATTTATATCACATGGCATATAGGAAACTGCTAGCATGTGTCGTCACAAATTTTAAACTTTGAAACCTCATAACTCTGTTATTCTTTGGTGGATTTTTGCCAAACTTTCTTGTTTCTCCCATTGTTTTGCTTTTATTAAAACCAACTTGATGTCAGGGTGAACCTTGCCTGTAAGTTTACATGTAAGCAAGAGAATGCCACAAGCAATGAATGACAATCCTCAGATTCTGTCCTCCTTCCCCCTAATTATACATAAATTACCTTGGATAGATCCACATAGATCCTAATATCTATATTGGATGGCTGAAAGATAATTTTAAAATTTCATGGGCATGTGAGCATCCGTCATCATGATGTGCGTGCATGTACTGGTGTAATCGCTGACCTTTGACCTGAAGATACTTTGTGCCAAATTTGGTTGTATTAGACCCAATCACACCAAAAGGCCAGCCCAAGGCTGACTTTGGCCTAAATTGGAGGCCTGGGGCCCTCAAATTTGTGCATTTACACCTAATATTAGGCCGGTCTGGAGGCCCCATTTCCAAAACTCGCCGCATTGTGTGTCTCCCTATATTTAATGTAAAAAAACCCCCAGTATTTTTTTCATGTGCAATTTGTTACTATACACGTTGCACATACCTGTACATATGTATTTACTATTTAGCGGCTTGTACATTGTAAGTATCGTTTTTGCTACATGTACATCACTGAATGATCGACATGATTCTAACAAGATAAATCTTTCGTAGGAGAGTCGATTTGAAAAAAAAAAATGTTGGAATGGGACTGTGACATAAATAGCAATTTTTCATATCATGTACACTGTATGTCGATGTTGATGCAAGATAATGGAGTTCTTAAAAAAAATAGCAGCATTGGGGAACTGAAAAAGGGTACCTAACAAAAGTATTACATGTAGTTCATTGGTTTTTTTTAATTTTTTTTTAAAGTATGATGGTTGGTTTTAATTGATAGAATTGCTTGGTGTAAATCAGGTCTTAGCCCACTAGAGTCAAGAGATTTGAAGAGCTTTAGTTGCAAAAGGGGCTACTGGATCCACTTTAATGACTTTGGAGAAAAAGTTTGGACACCCCTAGAATGGAAAAAATAGAAGTAATTTACACTGTATTTCATACTTGCTTGTGTAATTTGATTGTACATGTAAGTTTGGCAATGCACTGATGTTGATACCGTGTAAGTATTGAACTCCTTTTGTAACTGAGCTCTTCATACAATATGGACAAGATTCTACTTTCATTAATGACCTCACAGATGACATCACAGCAAAATTAGTGAACAAAGTGATCTACATGTACCTTTACAACTACAGTCTACTACTTTTAGTACTACTACTACTTCTAGAGAGGATAACACCACATGTCACCATCATCACCACCAACAACAATGACAACAGAATGCAGGCATTCTATAAACACCAACAATAAAAATCCATAAAAAAAATAATAAAGACTAATTTGCTAATGGGGGAAATTTATATGGGGTAATTTAAAGATCAATCAGCGATTCTATAACTAGATTTCACAATCAGAAGACTGCTGTAGCTGCTAGCCATGTGATTAAGGTGCATGTACATGTAGGTGTTTTTCTGCAGAGAATCACTGTACTTTGTAAGCATCTAGATTGCCGCCAAAGATTAATTTTCTTGCTACATCTTGTAGAGATAGCTTGCACTATGAAGACCTACAGTACAATAGGATTGTATTTTTAAAGTGAAAAGTCCCGAGGGGGGCAGATGTGAGCGTTTCATTTATCTGTTTTTTTTTCTTACTTCAGATTCTGGAAATACCCTGATATAATTCAACCATAATAGCCCCAAGGTTGTACTGGGGTTACTGGTGGGTTTTTGTGTGCTCAAGGAATTATTTGGGGCAGAAAATTATTGCAAATTGGTTTGTATTCTCTGGGGTCTTTTATTGAATTTTTCAGTTTGGTCGTGCCATAGGGGTATAATCAGTGAATTTCTCAAAGCTAGAAATTTAAAGTGAAACTAATGGAAAGTGACATTTTTTTGAGGAAAAATATCCAATAATGATACATGCATGTAGGTCCTATATTTAGTACATGAACTTCCATACGAATTGCTGGCTATTGATATGAGGACCTCATTTCCAGGGCAGTGACTAATTTATGTCTGTTTACATTTTATCCCCACTTAACAAAGTTTGCAAGGGGACTGTGAAATGGGTTCCATATGCTTGTGTGTGTGTACATGTATGTGTGTGTGTGTGTGTGTGTGTGTGTTGCATGTGTTTAAAATGTCACATATATTGGCGGCTTCTCTATACATGTACATGTATATCTTGACCAATTTTGATTCATACTGATAAAGGTTGGCAAAGGCTTCCAAATTACTAAGAGAATTGTGTAACCCATCAAATATTAGCTTCATGTAGATTGTAATTTATGCAAATTTATTCAAAATCATGAAAATTATTCTTCCCCTTTTATATTTCTCATCATTTTAATTCTGTTTTGTCTGAAAGGGCTTGGTGGGGGTTTCAAATTTCTATACAGATTTATAGAATTTTGAAATTATGCTATAGTTCATGGTTGTATATCAAAATCACTCAAAATGACTTCTGTATTCTAGGCAGATTTTGATTCTGATTGTTCTACATGTATCTGATAGGGCTTGGTAGGGTCTTCAAATTTTGTATGAATGTTATTTTTTAAAATCATTACGTGCATTTTAATTCTTAAATTTATGCAAACTAAATCAAAATTTAAAGGTACATGTATTGGCTAACATTTACCACAGTTAAAAAAATCTGAGCCACATGATTCCCCATGCTACCAGTGTCTTTGATGAGGTCTAAAAATGAAGCCCTGAAAAAATTGTAATTCAAAATGATTATTTAGTGCTTTAAAAAAGTGAAAATCGTAAGTTGACCAGATTCACTTGCCCATTTCCTCCCATAGACTTACTGTGTGTACACCTAGGTTAATAAAACTCGCCCCGAGTCTTATTGTTTATTCATGTATAACTTGCCATTGGCAGTGTAACTTTCCAAACTTTTGTATTCTAGGGTGTTTATTTGTCCATTTGAACACTACTATGTAGCTCAGATATCAAAGTTTGACAATTTTTTAAATTGAAGCTCCACAATGTTAGCCTATCACTTTAAAATGATTCCCAAAATGGCCTCTCTGTCATTATTTATTTATCTACATGTACCAATCAGCGTTTCAGAGCATGTACATGTACAAACACAATAAGAGAAAATTTCATTTTTCAACATTTACCAAAACTGCAAGAAGAGCTGCCTTTGAGGAAAACGGTGTCAGTAGGCCTACATGTATATTGTGTGAGATAAGAAACAAGCACATCAATGATTTGTTAGATTTAGAACAAGGAAAAGAAGTATGTACCACATATTTGTTGCATATTTGTAAATGGAGGGAGCAGTCACCCATATGATTTTACACTTAACATGATCTTTCCTTATCACATTGAGTATATGGGACCACCCCAGAAGCCAACCCAAACAGCTGGGTATTTACATGTCCTGTAATTCCAGAGGCATATTTCTACATGATGACAGGCAAAATCGTCAACAGCGGTATTGGCATGCTTGTGTGAATGCTAGGGGGCCTTTGCTTGCAAAGTAAATTGGGCATAGAGTCCTGCGTTCAGCGAATGCACAGTGTTTAGTCTGAATGCCAGACCATTAGGCCAAAAAAAGTTGTACATGTACATTATCACGAAACACAAGCTACGTTTACCCTAAAAATACATGTATCTCCTAGCCCTAACCTGTACTTTTTTGTCTAATTTTCAAAATATTTTATTAAATGCATGATAGCAAACAAAACTGTTCTGATAGTGTTCCCTCTCATAAAATTCAAGCAATCTGTGAATAATTTTTTTTTATGGTGTTAATTTGAGTAATATTACCTTGAAAGTTGTGTCAAATTTTATATCATTACATGTAGGTTTGTAGTTAGAAGGCAGCTAAATTTCTTGTATGATTCACCCCAACTCATGAAAGTATTGTGTAATTATCAGCAGAACACTTCCTAATATCATGTAGACAGCTAGAGTGCTAATAGACTACATATGGAGCATTAGATCTAGAAAAAAAGTTCCGTATTCTCCAGATTGGTATTGAAATATAACATTACAAATTGATAAAGATGAAGTTGCTGATAAGAAAACACATTTGTTATCCAATTTTTATTTGCGCATTGGTGAGATACATGTAACTGTCTAATTAGTGAGGCAAGTTCCTCTGTTCCATTCGTAGAAAAAGGAAACACCGTCAATATTTCAATGTAGTGATTTCAAAGAAATGAATGCTACTAGATCGGTCTGTACAGCTAAGGCATGCATGTGGGAATGTACTGGTGAAAGTGTTCTTGTGAATGAAGTAAACAAAAACCATTCACGCAATCTTCCATTATTTTATCGAATGGTTGCTCTGAAACGCCTTACCAAAGCTCCTATTCAGGTTTGAAGCATCTTGGATTTACAGGGGCATTTCGACTACATACTGTACGTGTAGGTTGTCAAGCACTTCTTAATTTTGTGAAGGAATAGTGACATTACAGCCACGTTATTTTTTTTTGCACATGGTGAAAGTGTCTTGTAGCTTGTACACGTAATGTAGGCCTACGTGGTCACAACATTATAAATAACTGTCCAAATTAATTGAAAATCTTGAAAATGCACAAATTGATTCTGGAGAACAAACCTGAAATAGGATTTTAGAAATATTTGGACAATCATCATTAGGACTTTGTAAAATCCCCGAAAAATGTTGCCGCCCCCCCCCCGTACCCCGAGACTTTTCTGTGAATTAATTTGAAAAAAAAAAGGAAAGACATTCAGAATCTGTTATTGGTGTGATATGACCTTTGGGCATAAAGCTTTGAAATAAAAAAAATCCCCCAAATTAAACTTGGGCTTCTGGATTTTGCAATGCTGGGGCCAGCAATAGAATATTCCCCTTTTCTTATCCTGTAACCGTTTGTTATGCCTCATTCCATTGTTGTATGCCTCATTTGACCATTCATAGCTGATGTGGACATTTCTCTTTTTGCTTCTCTGAAATTTCATGTTTGGAATTCGGATACCCTTTGGTGGCATTTCTCAAACGCTTAAAAACTTATTAGATGTGCCTTCTCCTTCTTTTAGAAAAGTAAAAATCTGAAAGTTAAAATCTTACTTGTCCTTTGAGAAAGTGTAAATTACACAGTTAATACTGTGAAACTCTGCATGTAGGTGATATATAACAGATCATGAAATGGTAGCTGGATGTGCATTGTGCAGATGACAGTATGACAGTAACCCACTTATTATATTTTGAGAGAATTCTTGTGTTAGGCCAATAATCCCCATACACCTGGTGTGTGGTTGTGTACACAGAAGCCACAGTCAGGTGACACTGTGCAAACAAGACTGCTCTACCTGTCTTGACAGATTACCTGCAAGGTGAAAAGATGAGTGATATTAGAGTATAAATGGGATTACACTGTATAAAATGAGTATTGTTTAATGGTTTACAATGGACTCAACTTTAATTGAGAGTAATTATGCTCAATTACATTTTTTCAATTACAATTACTTTTCATTCAAAAATTTCAATTACAATTACAATTACTCCGAAAATTGTAATTATGTAATTGCTCAATAAACCCTGTAAATTGAGCCCAACCCTGCCCTTCCCCTACTCTTCCCTCACTCTTCCCCACTCTCCTTCTACATTTCCCCTACCATTCCTCCACCCTTCCCCCACCCTTCCCTGTTTCTCTTAACACCTCACAGCTTGCACCAATATCATTGTCAAATGATGGGCAGCAAAACAGTGACATGCCCTCCCCCTCCCCCTCCTCATCTCTCCTCACCAACATCCTGCATCAATAACATTGTCACATTTCAGGTATGCAACAAACAATTCAGGTATGCAGGTAATGACATTCCCATCTTTCATAAATTATCCCTTGGTGATGACAGTCAGTGTAATCTTCTTCAGTGCAAGGATTACAAGTTGTTGTCTGTACCATGTCTCTACACCCTGTTCTCACTTCCAGACATTTAGATTAACCCATCCTAAGGAAACCGCTTTGACTAAAGACTACTTAGTGTCTTGCATTACCTTCTCCCTGAGAAGTGTAGTCTGGAGGTAGAAAAGTCAGAATACGAGTATACTGTAGGGGTAGGAAAAGTTGCATAGTCTGTAACCGAGACGGGCCGAGACTAATGTTGCACATCAACTCATAGCATTTTGCTGCGATTGTCCTCAGACCGTTGTAACGTGGTGTAGGCCTACATGCTTTCTAAAACTGGCCCCAAATTGTTGCTGGTGGTATCCACTGATTCTACTGACCGTAAAACTAGCTTGTGTGGTATAACCACACCAGTCAAGGTACAAACATGCTTTCAGGATTTTTAAAGAAACTGTACTGAGACCATACGCGTACACGAGGGGGGGGGGGGGTGTTTGGGGTGTTTAGGTGTTAAACACCCCCTTTAGCAAAAGGGGGTGTCCAAAAATTTTGAAAGTTTTGTTTGTGAACCTACTCCCTACTTGTTTGTTCATGCATTGACAATTGATGACAAAGTAATTTGTATCATTGACCAGCTCATAACCCAGAAAACAGAAAGAAACACAAGTACTCTTACATCAGATTGTCAAGTACTTTGTAAACTCACACGGTACCTGTAATATTGATAAGTTAGTTGTTGATGTCATGATTTCACTAACTATTGATTTTTTTTTCCAAAGGGAAATGTCGAAATGGTTGTATTTGAAAGGGTCTGTTGTAGTCTGTTATATCTGGGTAAATTATGAATAATTTGGCCTAGCCTCCCTCTAAGACTGCAGTTGATTTCCTGCAAAGATATTCTTCTTGGACTTGGGCTCCTTTTTAATTCAGCTATTCAGTTGGTTTGCAAGTCTCTGTGTATCTTGTTGATGCTTCTACTTTTGTACCTTTGTAAACTACTTTGTGTGCACTCGTGCTAAATCCCTTTTTGAAATAATTTGTAAGCTTTATACTCTGTGAACTTCCCCTGCCCAGGAGACAGTTTTGTATCCGAGACCGCTGGTTCCAAGACCAAGGAAGTCCCAAAACACTACCTTTCCATAGGGTTTGTACAGTTGTCTCGGACCGAGACTGGATCCAAGGCCTCCTGAATTTGGCCTCGAATACAATGCTGCCAGGAGAAGCCTTGAAAGAGAGGTTTGCATTATGTTCTCAGGATGTGTATTGATGTGTTGCTTTATGATTGGCCGTAAACCTTGTATTGACTTTTATAGCTCCGAGCTTTGTTCGTAATTGCATTTATTCGCTCAACAAAGACCAGGAAAACCTGAAGAAAGAAATGGAGAAGATTGCTGGAGGTGAGATATTTCATACCTGCCTGTGAACAAGAACACACCTCTTTCATTTAATTAAATGGGTGCTGATATAATTGTACTTGGTTAATCATTAGTAAATTTCAATTACATGAGGGAAAGATCTGTTAACTGCATGTCTAGAGAATGGATTGTGGTGGAAAATAAGTTTATAATTTCCCGATAGCACATTTCTAACCTCTATTAAACTTGTGATTTCATTTTGCACTGCATTGAGAATGTTTCATTTGGAAAGCTTTCGTGTTTTTTTATTTCAAGATTACACATATAGGAAATACTGAATTCATACAGTTGTCTACATGTACAGTGTATGTTACCTGTATGGTTGATTGCCATTTTTTAATGGTTCATGATAACTGTATTTTTTTTTTTTTTAGTAAGCCTGTATGAAGTAATGTTTCTGATAAGATATTGAGTGCACAGGTAAAATCATTTTCAAATTTCTGAGATAACGGCACTTTTATGGAATTTATATCGTAATTTATTAACCAGAAGTGAGATCTGCTTTCAAAACCTGCTTTTACAACTAGATGTGTGTGCCGGAAACAGGGTTGGCATATTACCCGGTTAGAATCTTATTTCCCACTCAATCGTCCGGGAAATATAAATTTGTCCCATTGACTTTGTACACGAAAAGGCAATTTTAGATCGGATGGTGTCTGGGAAATCTGACAAAAGGTGGGAAATATGCCAACCCTGGCCGGAAAACTCTTGTAGTTTGAAATTGAATGGAAGTGTTTCTAGAAAACATGGTAGCTTCTTGCTGCTTGACTCCAGAGTAAAGTTGTTTTCCTGCTTCAGGCATCATTGCAATATATACATGTATCATGCATACACAACACAAGCTTTTATTTGAGTGTTACTTGCGGGAGGAAAACTCAATAAATATATTTGCCTGCTTGTAAATTCTTCAATAAGAACACCTCAATTTTCTGTGGTATAAAGTGAATGCACTATTTTAGCATTCAGTTTGTGTGTGTGTGACATTTTGGCACATTTGAATACGTTTATTGAATAAAATAAACAACCCAAAAAAAAAAAAAAACTACTGCTTAAAAAAACAATTGCTTTGAAAATCTGATTGACTTTATTTCTTACCAAACTTACAACTAGAAATGGCAGAAAAGTTAAATGTGAGTCCTACTGTATATAAGGATCCCAGACTAAAATGGCATAATATTAAGTGTGTAATGGAATCAGATATCTTTACACTGGATATCATGCATGCACAGGTACAGTGTACCTTGAAAATATAACAAAATATACAAGTATATGTATCATACTTTTTTAAAGCGGATTTTATATAAGGGTTTGTGTGTTTATGTGTACTTTATGTACTTTATTTGTGCACATAATTGTGTATTGTAACTGGGATGAAA
>JZLH01S0194351.1:38040-58040 GCA_001188425.1 Eucidaris tribuloides | reverse complement strand
GTATTCGGGGAGTAGTCCATGTCTGGTTTCAAAGTTATTAGACCAACCGTCATCAATGTACCAAATATGAACAATCAATGTCTAAATTCATCGACATACTGTGCGGAGTACCTTAGGGATCTTTGTTGGGACCACTTCTGTTTCTGATTTATGTTAATGATATTTAGAATCTGCTTCTGATCTATCTTTTGTCTTATATGCAGATAATACAAACATACTTTACTCTATTAGCTCTCTGTACAATATAGCAAATGAAAATTTAAAGGGTGTATGTGAATGGTTTCAGAGTTTTAGCCAATCGACTATCTGTAAATAGTAAATACCAAGAAATGTAACTATATAATATTCAGTAAAAGAATATAACTGACATAAGTGAAAGTAGGATAACATTAAATCAGGTAGTGATTCCTCGGGTTGTAAAAAAAAAACCCAACATTCTTAGGTGTCCGTATTGATAGTTTATTATCATGGAAGCCGCATATCTATGAAGTAGACAACAAAATTGCCAAAAATATAGGCGTTATCAATCGACTCCACTTTTTGTTTCCTAAGAATGTAGTCCAAAGTTTATACTGTTCCCTTATACTCCCTTATTTGACATATTGTTCTCTTGTGTGGGGAAGTACATATTCATCGAATATTGAAAAGCTGTCTCACAAAAGGATTATACGCATTGTGTCTGATGCACCATTCCGAAGCCACACTAACCCTTTATTCCATGATTTACATGTAAAGTTGTTAAAATTCAAAGATGTTGTCACATTTCAACAATGTATCTTCATGTATGAATGTATGCATAACCTTCTCCCAGACCAGTTTTGTCATATGTTTGAATTAAACTGTGAAATTCATAATTAGTAGACTAGATCAATGAAAAACGTCCGTATTCCTACTCTCTTTCCAACAAAATATTCGTTTCGTGGGCCCAAAACTCTGGAATGAATTGAATAACAGTAAGAATTGTATGTCAGTTTATAATTTTAAACACAATCTGAAGAAAAAAAAATCATTGTTTCCCAGCCTATCATCGACATCTTTCTAGTAGGTTTAATACAAAAATTTATTAATGGATCATAGTGTCTTTAGATTTCTTTTCGTTATTTTTCTGTGTATAGTGTATTATACTTTCATCGTAGAATTAATTGATTTGTTGTGTAGTATTGTATAGCGTGTTTTTTTTTTTTTTTTGGTATTTCTCATACAGTGCGTCCCAGAAAAAAACAGAACCTTAAAACAAAAGCTTATTGTGCGGAAGCAATGGAGCGTATCATTAAAAGCGAATACTCAAAATAAACTTTGACTTACGCTCTTTCAAATAATACATTAAGCAAACCTATTTACTCATGCATCTCTGAGTGCCATGACTTTAAAAATTAAAAGTGTAAAAAAAAAAAAACATTTGTTACGCTTGCTGGCTTTGACAGTGTGCACTCCATGAAGAGAAAGAGATGGACAGCTGGTGTACACAGTGTCAAAGCCAGCAGGCGTAACAAATGGGTTTTCACTTTAAATGTTTTTAAGTCATGGCACTCAGAGATTCATGAGTGAATAGGTTCGCTTAATGTATCAGTTGAAAGATCATAAGTCAAAGTTTATTTCAAATATTCGCTTTCAATGAAACGCTCCATTGCTTCCGCACAATAAGCCTTTGTTTAAGGGTTCTGTGTTTTTTTTCTGGGACGCACTGTATATTTCATTAAGAGAACTTTGCTTAAATGTTTATGCTGTATTGTAATGTTTGTAAAGGCATGTCCCGACGTAGGCCTTGTGCTTTTAGGGAATCACGCCTCCTTCCATTTGTTGCTATATTCATCTGTTACATGATACAGGAAGGAAATAAATGTTATTTTGAATTGAATTCTACTACTACTACTACTACTACTACTACTACTACTACTACTACTACTACTACTACTACTCTACTATTACTACTACTACTACTACTACTACTACTACTACTACTACTACTACTACTACTACTACTACTACTACTACTACTACTACTACTACTAATAATAATAATAATAATAATAATAATAATAATAATAATAATAATAATAATAATGATGATGATGATGATGACGATGATGATGACGATGATGATGACGATGATGATGACGATCGATGAGAAGAAGAAGAAGAAGAAGAAGAAGAAGAAGAAGAAGAAGAAGAAGAAGAAGAAGAAGTAGTAGTAGTAGTAGTTTCGCCACCATTTTTGCCCTTGTTTGACTGTAAATACAAAATATGTCACAAATGTATTTCACCGGATTGCAGAAATTTACGCATAACGTAGCGACAAATTGACATACTGTATTACAATAAATTAACGAAGAAAAGGTGTACCGGTAACAACGACCTCTCTGCTTTGATAAGACTCCAAATGGAATAAGGACAACAGAAATAAACTTGAATACTTATCCAATTCGTTTTAGCAGTACAATAGTTGAATGGAATGAAATCGTATATCCTCGACATCAGGCAGATCAACACTAGGAATATTTAAAAATAAGCTTCTTCTTGGATCCGTACGTGCTAAAACAAATAAAAAGACCGTTCTTTACGACACACCTCCAGATAGGTATTTCGGAGGAACTACTGTACCAAGTAGCAAAAGAAGAGCTGCCTCAGCATTTCAATTTGGGAATGACCCGGCATGAGGTACGTATACATCTCCTGACACCAAATTAAGTCTGAGAATGCGCCACAGACGTTGTAATCAATCAATAGATTGGGATAATCAAGCCCCAATTGTCGTTGACCCTGCTTTATACTTGCGCGTTATAGTGTTAGGTTTGTTAAAGATTTTGAAAGAGGAAAGTGTTTCATTTCTTTTAAAATTGTCGGTCTGAATGAGGTCTTCTAATCTCCTGATGAATTGATGGCTAATTTCACAAAGAAGAGGTTTGATCGACCAAATCGGTTGCTGAGATAATCTCATGTGGTTAACACTTCTTCCATGCTGAAAGGATGTCAATAAAAGAAGGAGAAGAGTAACATGAAACAGGAGAAAGAAAAACAAAAATCTCTCTGAACTACACAGATAATAATGAATATATTTTGACTCTTGTTCTTCTCAAAATATGATTAGCTTTTTCTGCTTGTTGGAATCATAACGGAACTAAAACAAAGTCTTATAGGACGTTATGAACGTAACGTGTAGAGACTGTGACTAGTTTCCTACAATAGAACGCCCGATATTCTTCATTGCGACCGCCTAAAAGGAAACTTACATACGTGCATACAAAAATATAACAATTACATAACTATGATGTATTACAACCCTTAGCACAAAAGAAAAAAAATGCCCAGGATATTTCCAACCCGCTATTCCTCCACAGATGTCACCCGATTAATTTGAGGGCTGGATACGACTGGATGTAAACTGAAATAGATTTTACCATTACACCCAAAACTTTGGCAAGTTATGCCGCTTTGAAGTATATGATGAGTTTATAGTTTATATGGAAACAAAACGTTGTATATTGACGCCAAAAGTTGAATAGTGTATCAAATATCTTAATGTGAGAAAGAACGGCAACTTCTGAAAATCGGTGACACTCGCATAAAGGCTATGAAAAGGTATAGAAGCACGTGCATAGTTTGAATTGCACATACATACATGTACATATTAATGTTGCCCCCCCCCCCCCCCCACACACACACGCATTTTCAGGTTGGTACTGCTGATCGAAGGACCAGAATCAAGGTATTGAAAATGATAACGATTAGGTAAAGAGCGAAAGAGGGTAATAAAAGCATCTTTTCTAGTCAAATTTCAAAAGTGGCAAAATGACACATAAAATACATGTATAGGTCACAAATGACGCTTGACCCAGTTTGATGGAGATTATCTTTTGTCGGCTGGTCGGTATATGAAAACAATTTTAAATTCTCTGTGACGACATAATATATCGCCCATGAAAAAGAACCAGGCTCTAAAATGATTTCACCGAAATGCAAAAAGAATAATTAAAATTTACAAAAGCAAATAATAATGATAATATTATCTTTGCTTTAATAAGAACGCAAAGTATAACTTTTGAATAATATTTTCGTATTGAAAAGAAATACCATTTGGTTGAGTTTCTGTAGATTGGTTGTCATCTACATCATCACCACCACCACTATCATCATCACCGTCGTCATTATCACCATCATCATCATCATCATCATCATCATCATCATCGTCATCACCACCACTATCATCATCATCGTCGTCATTATCATCATCATCATCATCACCACCACCACTATCATCATCATCGTCATTATCACCATCATCATCGTCGTCATTATCATAATCATCGTCATCACCACCACTATCATCATCGTCGTCGTCATTATCATCATCATCATCATCACCACCACCACCATCATCATCGTCGTCGTCATTATCGTCATCATCATCGTCATTATCATCATCATTATCATCGTCATTATAATAATAATAATAATAGTTTCGATTTATATAGCGCCTAATATGAAATACATTATCTCTAAGCGCTTTACACTACTATTACCCCGGTCATCGGATGCTTGTAAGTCTATCAGACACCTGTCCACTCCAAACGGAGATCAGTCGAGACTTGGCAGCCACAATAGGCGCACGCATTTCATTCGTACCGAGTACCCATTTATACACCTGGGTGGAGAGCATCATCATCATCATTATCATCATCATTATCATCATCATCATCATCATCATCATCATCATCATTCATCATCATCATCATCATCATCATAAGCATCAATTCATCATAAGCATGCATGGAGTACAGGCAAAATGAAAACGATAACATTTTATTACAAAATAATAATGTTTATGTTGCATCTCGGGAAACATTTTATGCGCCACTTTATATCATAAGAATCAAAATAGAACGCTTTTCCATTTTACTCTTAATGCGGACTTTTTAATGTCACTCTTATGGGAAAGATAAGGAATCTAATACAATAAAACCAAAAGGAAGGTTATACCACATAGCCCCTTCCGATTTGGGGAGATTTCTAATTTTTTTATTCAAATTTTCGTCAAGAAAATAAGCATTTATGTTGTTCTACGTAAATTTGATGAAAATCCTGCTTTTAAAAAAAAGATCGGTTGGAAGAATGTATGTCAGAGTTTAAAATATCCTGGAATTAATATAAATATACTTAAATTAATCAGTCAATCAATTAATCAATCCACACATACATACGTGCATACACACATAGTTGTACATACATACATACATACATACATACATACATACATACATACATACATATATTATATAGCCTGCTTACACTAAAATAAAGGTGTTTTAATGTATGCGTCTTTGTGTGTGTTTATGTGTACGTGTGTTTATGTGTACGTGTGTTTATGTGTGTATGTGTATCTGTGTGTATGTGTCAGTCATCTATGCACGTTTGCGTGAAAATGCTTCCTATAGGCTATGTACTGACTGTAGAGCACATGTGTTTACATTACACAGGCAAGTCATATCTCCTGTTCACTTTGAAAATCATTGAGAAATATCAGTAAACAATTAACCAGCCAAAAGTGAAAATTTGATTTACGATATTGATGAAATTATATGAATATGCATGTATATGGCATGCGAGATATAGGCCTACTGTAACAGGAAATTGTACGGGTGTACCAACGCATGATTACTCGGAATAACGATATTAGTATTACGGTACTTACCTAAGTATAAATTGAGATTGAGTATAAACTCTATAAATTGATGTCGTCCTTTGGTATCAGCTTGTCATTTTGTTCTCAACTTCTGAAAAAGGCAGCAATCTGTGAGGTAATAGTTATAGTTATACCCTTACTGGAGAAGGGATCCCGTGTATAGTCTAGCAATATGTGCGTATTCCGTTCGACGAAGATTACGCCAAAATGCTGAAATATTCACGAAAAATTACGGCATAACTCGATGATAACGATCAATCCTATTGGCATAAATCCGCTGCTACTTCTGTGAAAGTGGTGTCGAGTACACAGACTCAGCAAAAATATGTTAATCAGAAAAGTCACTTCGTGAAGTGTTGACAAGTGTCGACTGTGTTTGCACACACACAAAGTTTACATTTCTGTTTCGGTGCCGATTGCACACATGCACGCGACAGTGTTAGTTTAGTGAACCGGTGGTATACCCCCTTTACCGTACGGGATATAAGGTGCTTTTGCGAATCACACCCCACTTGGTGTGTGTCTTTATGGACGAGCTAATGGCCAAGTAAGCTACTAAACGTTAGGACATGTCAAATGATGGTCCAATGAATTATTATGCTCGAGACTTCTGAGAAACAGATATTGTTTCTATTCCTTGCACGTTAAAATACAAATGTACAAGCTTGATTTGATGAAAATCCAAAGGTTAAAACAAATTTGTTATTTTCAATTTCCGAAAGTGAAAATAAATTATATCGTGTATGATATTGGAGTGAATTGAAACCAAGTGATACGGATTCTAGACATGATACAAAGTATAGCTTGACAAACTGTTTATCTTGTTATCTCGTTTATCTATTTATTTATTTTATCTATTTATCTATTGATTGATGATTGATTGATTGATTGATTGATTGATTGATTGATTGATTGATTGATTGATTGATTGATTGATTGATTGATTGATTGATTGATTGATACTTTTTTTTTACTTATTTACTTATTCATTTATGCATTCATTTATTCATTCATTATTTGGCTATTCATGTGGCTCATACCATTCCCCACATTTCTTCTTTACAAATAATTCACCTTACAAAGAAAGAAACATTGATAGGAGTTGCATTATTAAAATGATGATACTTAATAAAGTCTGACCCTCAATCTTACTTTACTTTACATTTACACATAAACAAGTGCTCATGTGGGGTACAATTCGTAAAAGCGTCCCGGCGGTTTTTTTCCTCGTCACCATGTCAACGGCGTGGAAGTCTTTTGTATCCTCCCCGTCAAGCGAGTGAACAGACTCAGAGGCGAAGTGGTCCCCATCTTTAGAAATCTCTTGTTATTATCACAGACAACAATGGATCTTATTAAATCCTGACAATAGACAGGGTCACAAAGAGAATAATAAATCTCCACAAGTTGGTATTTCCAGTCATAGACTCTGAATGGGTTTAGATCGATATTACATCATTGATCGATCGATCATTTGCTGTTTTGCCGCCGATGCATATTCCCAGAAGAATTAATATAGGCTTAACGTTTTTTGTTTTGTTTTTTGTGGGTTAATGTATGTTCCCATAAGATTCGATACAAACATTTTAGCTCAGAAGCTTAATGCAATTCATCAAAAAATTTCTTTTTGTTTCATTTCCGTGATGTTTTCGCGAACTCCTGGAGCAGACGGCGTCTGGTTGTGTTTACTTCAGCCTGGTAATTGTTGCTAATTATAAGTGGATTTATTATCATAAAATGTTTAAATTTTGCCAGCAGTGATACCAGCGGAAATAACCTGCACTTCTTCGTCGCATTTATTGCACTTTCCCCATTAACAAACATACATAACTCTCAAAAGTCAAAAGAACAGTAAGCCTACATAAATACATAAAGTAAAGAAAATGACGTTGACTTAGTATGAGGGGGAAAGGAGTTTTATTTAATGAAAAGCGCGAGCAGTTTTTTGAATAAATTTGCTTCAATAGTACAAAATATCAAATAATGTCCAGTACAGCAGTACTAAATATACTTGTGCACTTATAGCAAGTTAGCTACCGTGAATTAAAGTCACCCATCTCTGACTTGCAAGCGCAGACAGGGGGTAAATCGATATGAGGTTGTATTTCGATGTAACCATCTTTCCCGTGGATGCTTTCAATTAAGAGTTCTCGTTCAAACTCATGATTATTTAAATGAAGACCAATGAGTGCACCTGGATCTCCTCCTCCGAGACAAAATTCGCGGTTTCAGTTTTCTTTCAAGAATTCGTTTAATTTACTCGGCCAAACTGATCTCGTCAATTCAATGACTTCTTTCTTCTTCCTCCTCCCCCTTCGCTTTCTCCTTCTCCTAAACAAGAACCCGATGGTTTCCCGAATTTTGGAAATTTTAGGGGGCGGCCCCTCTGCCCGTTTACAATGAGGTATTAACATGAATTTGTTACATGGGGTTTTCAAAACAATGAACACAATGTCATCTTTGAATGACCAATCACGCATACCAAATAAAAATCGTCGGCAATCAATTAATGAATCCATGCTGAACGTGTAAATATAAAAAGTAACATTTGGGACCGTTATGTCATGTGACCTTGTTTGTCGCAAAGATTCGTGGAAACAATTCCTTCCCAATCTTGAATTTATTTAGACTCACGCACATGTTGTTGTTGTTGTTGGTTTTATTGGCGTTTTGCATTCTTTATTTTTTTTGTTATAATTCATTCATCTTTATTGACATATAACATGTTTTAAAAAAATGATTATATACAATGGCCTAGGATGTTTTACATATGGCAAAAACACAAGGCATAATATAAAAATACATAAAGACACATACATTTTGAAAGAAAATATACTGAAAATTATACATGTACATGTGTTTGAACTTAATAGACCCCATAAAAAGAAAATATCAGTTGGCCATATTATTCTGTAAATATTAATGAAATAAATTTAAATTGGGTAAATTTGGTATGTTGTATGAAATTGAAATATTGTAATAAAATCAAGCAGATAACGAGTAAATAATTTCATTTGCTCTGCACTGAATTTTGTTTACACCATATAGCAAATATTAATAGTTAGCTAGTTATCGTATTTTGACTGCCAGGTGAATAAAAAAATATGTGGGAAAATAAAATGGGTATAGTATTGCAATTTTTGCCCCATTTAAATAATCTAAAATTGTATGCAAAAATTATTAAAACATTATAATTAAACGATGTTTCATAATACATGTATGTTAAACATTAAATGTATTATAACTACGTTTTCCGAATTTTGATTCAAATAATAACGATTAGATTACATATCAAATACTTTACACTTTATGTACATAATAAAAATTAGAGAGTGATTTACTTTGATCTCTTTTCTAAATGCGTATGGTTGCGTGTCCATACAATTTTTAAATCATGGTTTAAAAAGGACGGGGGAAAACCATTCCGGTTCCCTTCTTGCATTGAAAATTGCATATGATGCCAAGACTGCGAGTTTTGAGATTTGTTGATAATGGCATTTCATTTTTATGCCCCTGTTTGCAAACCGTATGATATCCGACAATTTCTTTTTATTACACTTTGTAACCAGTCCACGTGACCCTATTTCAAAACAGATTAGACGGCACTTGTATCCATTTGATTCAATGTCTATTTTCAGCGAAGAGTATTTATCAGTTTTGCGAGCATTGGCACTGTCAATATATGGTTCAAATGGACCTGTCAGTTCAGCCAAGATGAGTTCATTCTTCTCCCCATCGACAAGCACAATGTCTGGGCGGTCAGAGGTTATTCTTTAAAGAATATTTACGCCAAAAGTTGCTATAAAGCTTTTTGCTTTATTTTCTAATTATGCACATCATACGCACACACACGCACACGCACACACACACACACACACACACACACACACACACACACACACACACACACACACACACACACACACACACACACACACACACACACACACACACACACACACACACACATACACACAAAAAAAACTTCTTGTCCCGAATACACGTACCGTTTTTCTCGGTTATAAAGGGGCAATTTTAGGCGCGGCTTCTCGGGTGAAAAATCACTAGGGAATTAAAAGCTGAAACACGGGGCACTTTTCATAGATTTCATGCTAAATACCCACGAAAGTTGAAATGGGGATCGAAATTTCTGGAAATCCAGTGAAAGGGCCTGAATAGGTGTCCAATACCGTGGAAAATATTTGGTAAATATCAAGATATGAGATTCAACTATACACCATTTCCCGAAATAGGGGTCGTCTTTCAAAATGTAGGTGTGAGCACTGGCCTGCGTTTAAACGCAACTTCAAACATCAAGCACAAGTCATAAATACTGTATGAATTTGAAACCTATATTTCCCCACGGATAGAAATCGTCACATTCACTTACATGATATATAATTTTGATTTTGGAAGAAGCTTTTTTTCAGTGTATTTTAGGGTCGACGTTAACTAATTAAGCCTTAATTAAGTACAGAAGTAATTATCTGTATTCCATAAAGTAGGTATATTCTGAAAGCTTACACTTCACAGATTTTTCTTTTTGGATCTGAAAATATATATTTATATATTTTTTTACCCAACTGACCACCTTAACAACACTGTTTTCTAACCACTTTGAGTTTTCTTTCAACCATACACCACGAAACACATTAAGAACTTTAGGGTTCCAGAAACACACACACACACACACACACACACACACACACACACACACACACACACACACACACACACACACACACACACACACACACACACACACACACACACACACACACACACACACACACACACACACACACACACACACACACACACACACACACACACACACACACACACACACACACACACACACACACACACACAATCTCACACACATACAAGCACACACAAACACCACTCACAACGGGAAGTTCAGTAATAAATGGCCACACAGTTTCAGACTTGATTCCTTCAATCATACGATTTAATTCATAACAATTATTAGTACCAAGGTAATTATTTGATACCATCTTTGTAAGTGGTGGAGTGTATATCCCATGCTGCAGTGCATTCAGGTGGGACTAGATAATCAAGAGATTGCACAAGGCTCAGTGAGCCACGTGGCTGCTCTAACTGTACATGTACTAGTCTTGTCACAAGCCAGGGCTGCCAACTCTCACGCAATGAGCGTGAGACTCACGCATTTTGGCCCTTTCTCACGCCAACATTTTGTTTGATTTTCCATACATTTCTATTGATCTCTGGCATTTGGACCTCTCACTTAAATCATTGGCCAATGGGAGTCTCACGCCAATGGATTCACAGACATTGGCAACTCTACACAAGCCTATGCATTAAGTATTACAAGTCACATGCATAGTCTTGCCAAAAGGCTGGTAGCAAGGCCGTACACATATTTTTTAATTTCTTTCTTTTTTTAATTTTTACTGCTTTGGTTAATTTTATTTCATTTTCACAGGATAAACCTCCAAAGCTTCCTGAGTATTCCATACCTGATAACTAAAAAGAATAGTACCATGAGTTTGTAGACTATTCTAAGAAAACAAAATTGTTTTATTTTACACTAAATACATCACACTGAAATAAATAAACATTGCACTAGAAATACATTCTTCGAAATACAGTGTAATTGCAAAATTCACATCAAACTACACTGTATTGCTTCCTTTCAAAACAATAATATAATGGTAATATTTCTTTGACCTAATATGACTCAGCGAAGTTCTCTGCAGCATTATGATTGCCACTTAAAAAGCCATAAATAAACATAATTATTCTGGAATAAAACAAACATTAATGTACAGTATAAATTATAGTGTCTCATTACAAGTTTTTATTTTCTAAATTGATTTCAGTGTTCTTGCTTTTATGATGGTAACCAAAAACGACCTGAATGAATCACTACAGTCAGTACAACTAGTAAATTTTGAGTGAATTTCATTTGTATGTTACAACAAATGGCAAGACAGCTGTTCAGGCTAATAACATAGACATAAATCTATGAATTGCAACCACATTTCTTATATTGCTAGAACATCACTTTAAACAAATAGCAGATATGCTTTAAAATGAATTTGAACATGAAATTTTAATTACAATTCTAGAAGCATCACCTAGCACATTACCTCCTAGATTCTGTAATTCCTCAGTACATGACATATTCAGTTCCTTTAGCAAACGGGTTAACTGCTCTTAACATGCCAGAGGATTTAAACCTCTGTGGACTTTATGTGCATTATTTGGTGCATATTTGTGACTTTGGCACATTAAGAGTTAAAGTCTGGTTTTTATCACGCACAGAACTCAAGGCTACCAGATTATTTTGAGATCCATGCATATTCCAGCATTTGTACAATTTGATATTTTCAAAATTATCTGACTTTCCTTGACTTTTCTCAGCAGAAAACCGTTATAATTTCCATGACTGTTGCTGTTTTTACATTTTTTAAAGTGTGAAAAAAAATACATCATCGCAATACAAGCCAGCTCCCAATCAAGGGTCATTTTAGAAATGGGTTGACTAAATGACTTTCCTTGACTTTCTAGAAGAAATCGATGAATTCCCTGACTTCCTCTGACTTTTCACTTCCGGAAAAAGTACATGTTTGTTCAAAAAGTACATCTTTGTTCAAATCCGCTAATTTACCAGAAATTTCCTGACCCATACAAACCCCGATATTCAGTCTTTCAAGTAAATATGAGTTAAAAAACATGAGAAAAAGAGACCGGTATCATACCAAAAAGTAGGACATAAAGCAGGATATGGAAACTTCATGACATAATTTTAATTCATAGCGAATTCATTCACAGATTTTTCAGTCCTCTCAGTACCCATACATACTCGTGGGTGGAGAGAGTTATGCGGATGTAATGTCTTACCTAAGGACACACAACGCTGTACAGTGCACTCCTGTTATAACGAACATGGTTATAATGAAATTTTTGTTACAACGAAGTAGAAATTCAGGTAGGTCCCTAAATTATTATCTATATATCTTTATATACTTTCACTGTTTGGTTATAACAAAATTTCGATACAACGAAAGGAAAATACCAGTCCCGAGGACTTTGTTATAACGGGAGTCGCCTGTAATAGGATTTGAACCGCAAATCTTGCCATCAGGCAACCCCAGCCTTTACCCAAAAGGTGACAATGCCTTCAAGATACTTTTTTTGTGTATTATTAAAGGAAAAATTTTATTATCATTTGCTTGTGTAAATCCAGAATTGTGCATAATTTGTAACAAGTTGTTCAATCATAGTGCCTCCTCCAAATGTTGGATATAGTAGGAATTAAAAAAAATAAATTTCTTGAAAGCATTATACATACCTGCCAACCAGTACAATTTTTCCAGGGCATTTCTTTCCTTATTACAGTTACTAGGCTGTGCCTTCAACATAAAAAAAGGAGATTATAATAAGAATAGAACATGAATGTCCAAAATAAATGAAACCAAATACCTTGGTTACTACAGTGATTTTAATATAATGCCCAAATTGTAATGGAAATGACGTGTTTACATTCACTGGTGAGTGATGGAACAAAGGTATGTTTTACTCATGTTTTTTCTCATAAGATAAACTTTGTTTAGCTGTTTCAAATATTTTTCTCATTCGCACTCTAATTTCTTATTTTTTTTTATAATGTAACCTTTCTATTGTTTACCATACCGCCTAATAACTGTAATAAGACCAGAACTGCCCTGGAAAACAAAAATCAAAAATCGTACTGGTTGGCGGCTGTGATTATACAGTCCCGTTTTTGTGCCAAACATCAAAGATAGTAATCCCATGGTCAATCAGAATCACTCCCACTGGAAGACAGTTTAGGACCAACAAATGTCACCGGTCTCCCTTTCATTAACGTCTTCCCCTTCCCTAGCTTTGAGTTTGATCGTCGACCCTTCCCACCACGTCTTGGTCTCTGATCCACCTGTTGCACCCTTCTCCCATCTTTCTGTTCATCCACGTCATCTACCTGGGATTGAACAAGAGATTCTGGAATCATTCTAGTATCCTCTTTATCCATGGTCCTCAGTTGATTTGTGAAACTGGTGCCCGTGTTATTTGCTCTCCCACTGCCAGCAGTGCCCCTCTTATCATCATCATCACGGTGACCTGAGATGACCTCCTTACTATCATTAACATCAACTACCTTTTGTTTGAGCACACGTGCATTTCGTCCTCTCCCTCTACCACTAGTCCTCCTGTTACCATGGTGATGAACAGCAGCTTGTTCTTTCTTTGCCTTCATTTCATCAACCCGAATGTCACCATTATCTTTTTCATCATGATCATTATCATCACCTTCATTATCAGCGTCACTATCCATCTTTTTTACTTTCTGTGCTCTCTTGGGTCTTCCTTTCTTTTTCTTGACTTCTCCATTAACCTCAGTCTTTTCGCCATCATGTTTGTCTCTTTTCTTTCTTCTACTTTTCTTGTCTGCATTCTCCACCTCTTTTTCATCCTCCTCTTCTCCTCCTGCCCGCCCCATCTGTCGGAGGACTCTCTTGATCCTCTTGCTGGTTATCTTCTTGCTCTCAGGATCGTGGTATATACTGAAGTATGATGATATCTTCCTTTGAATCTGTAAGTGCATGAATAGAAGCATAACCAATCTATTACAACGGTCACTGTCACCATCACCACCACCATCATCATCTTCATGAAAACCAACATAATCATCATCATCATCAACACCTACCCCACCGTCACCACCACCACCACCACCACCACCACCACCATCATCATCATCATCATCACCACCAACCAATACAGAGTGTAGTATTTGTAACTAGTCTATTAAATGTAACTTCATCCAGTGTTATTTACTTGCAAATTTCTATACAGTATTTCCAATGCAGTGAATTTAAAACACTGTGACACAATAATACTATGACGGCAAATTATCAATTTAACTATTGATTTTACTAAGACTCCATAAAAATCACCCACACTCTGCTTGTGTTTTTAAATTTCACAAACATTTTACATGAAACTTGGCGTACAAATTTGGAACATGCAGAGACATACAGCCTCAGCATTCACAGAGTTATAGTTGGATAACATCCATGGTATGATCATGATCTTTGGGATGTGTTGACAAAACCCTTACTTGTGTTTCGTTCAGTCTCTTCAGCACTGGTAGCAGGGTTTCATCAACTTTACTCTGTGGCCAGCCAAAACGGTCTCGAGCAAGCGTGGATATTGGAGTTAAGGATGAATTATGACCACATATCAACATGGGTGCACTCATTAAATTCACACAGATGACTACACGTAGTGAGAAAAAATAATCCATCAGGATCACATAACTTGGAAGAAAAAGAAAACAACTTAGTTAGAATACACTAACATTAATGCCCAATGATGATATAATTGAGCATAATAGTGATATTGCAATATCACTTAGTATATTTCAGATATTTAACAGTGTTATCTCTATTTTAACCCCTTGGGGACGACGGGCTTGTACAGAAGCCCAGTACATTGCACACTCAGAGACAACGGGCTTCTACAGAAGCCCAGAAAATATAACAAAAATTTTGGTCAAACACTGGATAAGCAGTAGAGTTTTATTGCTGCATTCGTCTGTCCAAAAAATTACACATTTTTGACCACTATAGAGTGAGAAAATAAATATTCTGTAAATGATTTTATAAGAAAACATGGGTTTATATTCCCTTCAAATCCAGCCACGTTCAAATCACGTCGTCTCTCAATGAACAACAGTGCCATACAGCATCGAGCCCAAGGGGTTAAGGACAAATGTTGGACAACACCACAAATCAAAATAACCTGCCCTGCAATATTTTCTATACAATGATAGACAGACTATCCAGATATGTTCATGTGCACTCGGTATTCTAGCCGGTGTTGGTGTTGCTACAACACTAACATCAAAATTCAACACCAAACTTGAAATCCCCCATTATATCACATACATGTACAGTAACTGATCTCCTTTTACTCTTAATATGCCCACATCCAAGGCCCCAGTGCCACTGTGCTAATCTCCACTGTACCCACCCCTAATCCTCCCTGTGCCAGGATTATTTGGTGACTGTGTGAAAACATGACATTGGCACTGTACCAAAAGAGTGATAATAGTACCATGGCAAGTCAATGGAAGCGTGATTACAATACAATGGCACTGCAATGCAATGCAAGCATGTAAACATGTACCTGGCAATTCTCCCTATCGCATATAGCTCTCCCAATCTGAATGCATGTGGCTCTCTAAGTTTTTACCCTTAATTCTTGGGAAATAAACTTCCGGTTTAAGTAGGCGTGATACATATCGAACGCAAAAGGACTCATGGACCTTGTCAAAGTCTTATAATCTCACGAATAATACTTTTCAAGTCCTTCGTCCATATAACAACCCTTTCATTTAGGTCATGAACAGATCCATCGGCCGTCCTCACACACCGGCGTTTGCGTTCTGACTCGGTGTGGTCACATTCGTCTCTTACGAGGTAAACATTCTCGGCTTTCCTGGCGAGAGTTTTGAGTTCATTCCTTTGTTTACTGGTCGTAGGAACATTTCTTTCTCTAAGAAAGTCTGTGACACAGATATTCTCCGAAATTATTCATCAGGTCGACCCATGTTAGCTCGGGTATGAAGAGGTATTAATATTATGAATTGAACGAGGTTCCAAATGAAGTGTGTTGTGGGTTTGAGTGTACGATTTACCGGAACCGGAAGTATACATCCCAAGAACGATCGATCAGATATCGGTATGGCGAGGTGATATCGCTTGATATCAGCTATATGCGATAGGGAGAATTAAAGAGTTAAATCAAAGGATATTCTCTGAGCAGGTCAAGGTCTGGATATCCCCACTGGAAGGCCTCTTGAGAGTCATCCACTATGGGATGCAGGTAGGCGTCGGCCACCTGTAGGTGGGGGAATCCCCCTGGGAAAACCACTTTACGTAACTTGGACTTGACAGGGCTCTCCACGGGGGCCTTTAACTGACCCTGGATGCCATCCCACCAGGATCTACAAGAAACACACCAGGCAGGATGAAGTTTTAAATGAAACATGCACGAACAAGTGAAAGATATTCTCATTATGAAAGGTAATCAAAGGGCTGAAAAAATTAAAGCAGTATCAATCGTCAAATGCATGAAAACTCTCACAACAAAATCTGACAGTTCATCAAGACATATTGTACATTCCATAAGCATGCATAGAATCAATTGTTATGGTATAGTGGTGGCTTGATGCTGGTGGCACAATTTGGTGGTATATTCACACAATTTAACACTTAATATAGTCTAGAATGATTTTTAAGCTTGCAATACAACATAACATTCTCCATAGACTCCAACCAAAGATATCTTGTTCTTAGTCTCAGACGAGTTAATGAAGCAAACTTTTTGATGAAATACCAAGTTTGTATTGACGGAGCACATCAAATGACCGCTTATCTGTAATGTTAGGGAGTAAATCACAAGGAAAACTGATTACATATTAGAAATAAATTGAATTACATCTTGTTGAAATGTAATTTTAAAAGCCATTGAGTAAGTAAGTTACTGTTTCAAAAGAGTAATATTTTATCCATTTTATATTTGTGTAGACAAATGTAAAACAGAAAGAACATGATCACACATGTCACAATAATGATACCATCTGAAGAAATTATTGATCAAAAGTATATGAAGAATTTCAATCAATTTAAGTTTCTCCTGCATAAAGAAAAGATATCTAATATAATAATGATAGCAGCAATTCTTTGCAATGGATCTACTTCAATGTTTTTCAAACGCTGCAGTCCTTGACCTTTGAACTCACATGAGTACTCCATGGCCCGTGACGTAAGCCCACACCTTTGAGCGCCCAAATGGTGTAGTCACTTCCTAGCAGCGTAGGCCTAGGTGATCATCTTACTTTGGGTTCAAACACTGAGAGGGATATGAAACACACACTTGGCGTGGTATATACATGTTATCTTTACATGGTGATACTGCCTAGAGGACATGTAGGTGTAAATACAGAACTTGCCATGGCAGTGACATAGACCACACCTTGGACGCCCATGATGTAGTCACATTCCTAGTAAAGTAGGAGGTCGATCATCTTACTTGGGGTGCAGCAATCGGAGAAGGAACATTAAAGGCATTGTTTAACAAATGTTTCGCAGTTAAAAAAAAAAAACTGGCAGCTACAATGATTTCTCTCTCCATACAAAAGTGTCTCTCATAAGGTAAACTAGAGAAGTTCGACTGCGTGCAGGCCGATGGGTATGCCTCCGCCCAGTGCAGCCGCACGTATTGTTAGGAGCCTAACTACCTAATTATCATCAGAGTTAGCATTCCTGACTGAAGTTATAAGGTTTGGCACAAAAGTTCATTGACGCTTTGAACCCTTTGACCCTGACCATTGACTCCTGTGACTCTAACCCAAAATATTTTTCTTTTGGTTTTGAACGCTAACCACAAATTACATCACAATTGAAAGCACGCTCCTAAACTGAGAGTACAAGCCGAAAATGAGATTTGGGGACAATGGTCAATTGACGCTTTGACCCATTGACCCTTTTGACCCTGTGACTAACGCAAAATATTTGTCTTTTGTTTTGCAACCTAAACCACAATTACAACAACAGTGAACACGTCCTTAACTGAACTTATTAGCCAGAAAAATGGAATTTTGGGACAAAGTTCATTGACCTTTGACCCTTAACTTTGACCTTTGACCCTATGACTCTACAAATATGTGTCTTTTGGTTTTGAAGCCTAACCACAAAATTACATCAACATTGAGCACTCGCTAACTGAAGTTACAAGCCGAAAATGAGATTTTGGAACAAAGGTCAATTGACCTGCTTGACCGCTTGACGCTTGACCTTTGACCTCGTGCGTGACTCTACAACAAAATATTTGTTTTTGTTTTTAACCTAACCACCTCAATTATATCAACTAGTAAAGCACTCCTAACTGGAGTTATAGGCAAAAAAATGGCATTTAGGACAAAGTTTCTATTGACGCCTTTACCCTTGCGGATTTTGTCCGCGAAAATCTATCTATTCATGCCTTGGCGCTAGTTGGTCTACGCCTTGGTCCAAGTATCATTAAAATCCCTCCTGCGGTACCTCAGTAATCTTGTTCACAAGAAAGTGTGGATGCACGGACCCACGGACCCACGGACGTACAGACGTACGGACGGACAACCCGAAAACATAATGCCTCCGGCTCCCTTACGGGGCGGAGGCATAAAAATAAATCCGTGCAAAAATTGCAGTTCAAAACAATCATTATGCTTTTAAAAAGTGAAAATCAAGAAGCGACCATTCCAGTTTTCCCACATAGGCTGGTGTATTACAGACTTTTTGTCCACAGGACATTAATTCATGTGCTGATAATAAATTGTGTACATTTTGCTAGTGATAACATAACTCTCAAAAGTTTTGTGTTCTAAGATGTTATTGTTCATTATAAAATGGTCACGTATGTCCTAATCAAATGATTGGTTGAGACCTATCATGTGACCAGTCTTTTATTTTACCTAATGGCAAAATTTGCCAATGACCAGTGATAATGACCGGTGATAATGACCGGTACTAATGACCGCTGTGGCTTTCCATTATGTATCGTCATTAGTAACTGCGCGAGTTACGATCCAGCGGCAGCGCAGGATCATGCGCGTGTACGTACGTCGACTGTAGTGCGCGCATGATCGATCAGCGTGATTCCGACGAGTGTAAAACATCACTCGAAAAATTGGCGAAAATGCTAACTTTCCGAATGCTGTAAAATGAAGAAATACATGAATTGTTGAGAGGAACTGATGCATTCACCACTTATTAAGGCATACTTCGGGTTCTGAAAATTAGAAGCATCAATCGACTTCCCAGCACAGATTGCCTTCGACAAGGTTCAGTTCAGCCAGGTGCTGTACCGTACCGGTTTGGTGAGTTCTAACGTTACGCTGCCCGCGGCGTCGCGACTAGTACTGTGAGTAACAGAATTGAACGTTAAAATTTTGCACTTTAAGTGACCCCTTCAAATTTTTATATTCCGGTTTAGGAACTGATTTTTGGCAAATGCCAATGATTAACGTTACAGTTGCACGTCATTAAGAATATCATGAATGCCAGTAACGGCAGTAACTGTTAGACCTAACGAGTAACGTTACGTCTAAACGGTTAGGTCAAGGCTTGTCTCTGGTCTAACGTTACATGTTTCATCATGATTTTCCATTGTTATCAAATGACAAGGACGTACGAGAACCATTTTATAAAACAATAATGACATCAATTCTTCGGGCATTAAGTTAAAATAATCTACACCCGGTAAA